>APFE030357666.1:80026-101271 GCA_000404065.3 Pinus taeda | reverse complement strand
GCATCCCACTATTGGCTGTTTATAGCATGCTTTTCTTTCAATCGTATATATATATATATATATCAATGATATAAATGATGAATGCAGTAATTTTGTTAATCGCTTCGTTTGACTATTCATATGAAGTAATCTTTAAATGATTGAATATCTCTGTTTATTTTACAGAGTCATCTATATGCCTGTTAGATAGATAAGGGTTATTAAACGCTGCATCTCAAATGAATAAGTTGTTCTCGGGATTAGTATTAGTTTTCTTATTTTTGTCAATAGAATAAGCTAGTCGCCTATCATTAAAGAAAACTATTCATCACTCATCCATCCTTTTTATTCATTATCGAGAAACTGGTCACGTTATATCTAGTCAGAGCCACCATCCCAAACGGAAAAGGAGCTGTACTAAGGTCCGGACCGGGTGGTTATCCCCCAATGTTGTTGCAGCGATTTTCGAGGCATCAACAGGATCATGGTCTATTAGTTGCAGGATGCTATTTGTGGATGATTGGTCATGTTGGTAAAAATATATGGACCTCTATTTTTAGACATATGGGCGGAGTCTATTTTTATACTGCCAGGCTAAAAATAGAACAGTCGAATATTATTAGCTCTTAATAATATTTGGACTATAAACATTATCTTATTCTCTTGGAGCACTTCAGTTCGAGCTATGGATGTGGCACATGCAACTTTCAGAAGGAAATATTCTTTTCTTATGGTTTAGTTGAGCTATTGCATGAAGGACTTCAGTTAGAACTCAAGTGATTGAGTTTGGTGGAGTTGAATGAGGAGTTGATGGAGTTGTGTTCAGTTTGACTTAGTTGAACTAGTTGTAGTTAGTCTAACTGACAAATAGACTAATGATGAGTGATGTGAATTAGTTATTAATTAATTCACTAATTATTAACTCATAAATCAACTAAAGAATACATCAGTTAAGTCAGTGCATGGACAGTTCAGTGGAGACAAGTGTTAGAGATGAGTGAAAGGGCAAGACAACTGTCAGTTGTGACTATAGTTGTGCATGTGATTTGCACAATCAGTGGGATTGAGATTTCCAATGAGGATTGCATAGTGTTACACAAGGAAAATACGAGTTTGGATCAGCCATTCTCATCGATTCTCATGCAGGATTACACAGTGGAGGCAGGTAAGCAACGGAGGAGATTTGAACCTGTGATTGATTCAGATCTGAGCTAGTTTGTGTGTAACAGGTGGAGATAGTGCTGAGTTATTGTGAGGAGTATTGTACTATGTATTGTTACATGTTCTCAATCAATATAATATACAGATAGTTGGGGGTTTTCAGCTGCATGCTTTCCCCGTGATATACTGTGTTGATATGTGTGATTGATGCTTCAATGTGCGCATGCGATTGTTTCTTTAATACTGCAAAATTGATGATCAACGTAGAGGAGGTTATGTATTATGCATGATTCCGCAAATAGGGTATAATCAGAATAATCTCTGTGAATAAGTGTTATATTATTCAAAATTTCTACAGTTGTGGAGAAGCTACATGTGGAGGAGCAAAAAGGAGGCTGAGTGGAGGTACCCACTCAACCAAAATCTTCCAAAGAGGGGAGGAAGAGATCAAGATAGGATGATAGGTTGGTACAAATTCACAGGGGCATGTGGGAGCTCCTATATCCTCACTTAGGCAGAGGATATCACTAGACAAATATACTATTTATATGGCACTCATAACAAAACTCATTGATTCTGAGCCTTCTTCATTTGAGGAGGTAGTTTCCCAACCAGTGTCGGTATATTCCATGGTGGAGGAGTATGAATCCATGACGAAAAAAATGTATGGGAGGTGGTTCCGAGACTAGAGAACAAGTTAGTGGTTGGTTCTAGATTGATATACAAAGTAAAACATGCAACTGATGGCAGTATTTAGAAGTACAAGGCCAAATTTGTGGCCAAACACTCCTCATAGGTAGAGGGAGTTGATTATGAGGATACATTTGACCCCGTGGAAAGATATCCCTCCATTAGAACCATTCTAGCATTAGCTGCATAGATGGGGTGGAATATACACCAAATGGATGTGAAGACAACCTTTCTCAATGGGGTGGTTGAGGAAGAGATTTACATAGAGAAACCTAAGGGGTTTGAGACATTTGACAAGGAGACACATGTATGTATACTCAAGAAAGCACACTGTGCTTGGTAAACTCAAATAAACACAAATCTCAGTGGATTGGGCTTCACCAGGAGTGAAGCAAATGCCAATCTCTACTAGATTGTGGTAGATGGAAAATTGATCATTCTAGTCCTGTATGTATATGACTTGATACTAACAGGGGATGACAAGTTGATCCACTTTGGTAAAGAGGACCTTGCAAGATAATTTGAGATGAAGGACATGGGATTGATGCGCTACTTCCTTGGTTTGGAGGTGTGGCAGGGAGATATAGATTTGTTTGTGGGTCAGAGGAAGTATACCTATGAAATACTTTAGAGATTCCATATACAATATTGTAAGCCTATGGATACTCTTCTAGATATCAATTAGAGGAAGGAGGATGCTTCTATAGGATAGGCAGTAGATACGACCATATACAAACAACAGGTGGGGTCCTTGATGTATCTGGTGAACACAAGGCCGAACATATGCTATGCAGTTAATTAGTTGAGTCAGTTTATGGTGAGGCCTACCAAGATTCACTAGAAAGCAACAAAACATGTACTTAGATGCCTTAGAGGCACAACAGATTTTGAGTTACAACATAGGAGGATTGATGGTGTGAAGCTCCAAGGCTTCACTGATGTAGATTGGGCAAGGAGTCCATCAGTCAGGAAGAGCACTTCAGGAGCTATATTCAGTGTTGGGTCAACAATTATTTCCTCATATAGCAGGAAACAATGATTTGTAGCACTCAACTCAACAAAGGCCAAGTATATGGTTGTTAATCAAGCAACATTTAAGCCCATTTGGATGAGGAAAATCCTTGTTGGTCTTTTTAGTTAGGAGATGGATCCTAGTGTGATTTACTATGATAATCAAAGTTGTATCAAACTCTTTGAAAATCTAGTATTTCATGATAGGTCCAAGTACATTGTTATTAGGCACCATCACTTGAGAGATTGTGTGTAGAGGAGAATCATGATGTTGTAGTACATTTGCACGGAGGAGTAGGATGAAAATATTTTGAGAAAGGAATTATCAAGAGGAAAATTTGAGTTCCATAGGAGCAAGATAGGGGTGATGCAACCATTTTATTGCTAAGAGGAACTATTAAAATTGTAGCAAGAAAATGCTTCATTTGACCCGTGCCTTAGTCAAATGGAGAAATTTGATTTTCCACATGAGTATGATGACTTGGATTGTAGTTAGCTAGAGTAACATGGATTTTTCTCCTTGTTAAGTCAATAAATTTGAATTATAGACTAGAACTAGAGTTGTGCATTGGTTGATTGCTAAAAGTTAGAAATCTAGTGGAGTTATTTTTAGTTCAAATTAGTTAAATGAGCTCTAATGTTTAGTAAAGTCAATAGGAGTTCAATTGAGTAGTTATAATAGTTGTTAACTCACTGATCTCTCAATTAACAAATCAATTTAATAAAAATAGTCCCAATCATGCATGGAATTTGAATTTCCTAGTTGGAGTGAAGGAAAAGACACATTGTAATTTTCAATAGTATACTAGTTGAGTGTACAATGTTTTTGCATTGAGAAGGTGGTAAATTCCTTCAAGATTTGTAGAATGAAATAGGGAATCCTCCTATTTTTTCGGGGCTAATTTTCTCCAAGATTGCGTAAGGAAATAGGAGGATACTTGAGGCCTATTTTTGCTAAGTGTTTGTAAGAGAAGGTCAGTGAGCAGGGTATCAAAATTACAGTGCAGGGTGTGCTTAAGGATTGAACCAAGACATTGTAATCCATCCATATTCTCATCTGAATTAATAAAAAGAAATGAAGGGGTTTTTCCTAATTGGATTCCCTTGTAAACTCATTATGTTCCTTGATTTTTTAGGTTTGAATGTTAATGCATGTGTTTCTATCACGTGTTTTCCTTTCCACAAAATAGCAGAAGAAAATTTTGTCTCTTGATTTTCGTTCACGTTCATTAGAAGTAGAAAATTTCTTGCAATTTCTAAAAGTTTCAAGGCTACCCAGGTCAAATATCATAGATTTGGGATATCTAATGTAAATTGAGCCCTTTACCCGTGAATACAAAGAGACATATTCAGAGGATGAGGAATTCAAAGAGGTGTTTCAACAATTGTAGACTCAGATTCATGTGCATAAAGGTGAAAACATCATCGACTACCATCTCTAGCACGTTACTCTATAGGATTGATAAGTTATGTGTTCCTAAAGGTGACTGATTGTAGCTACTTAGAGAGGCTTATAGCTCTAAGGTTGTAGGGAGGGAACTTTGGTGTAGGGAAGATAGTGGCCAACTTCAAGAGGTATGTGTATTATCCCAAGATGCAAGAACATGTAGCCAGGTTCATAGGAGGATGCATGTTTTATTGTGTTAGCAAGCCTAGTAACATGAAACATGGTCTATATATTCATCCATTACTCACTCATCCTTGAGAAAGCATTTCCATGAGCTTTGTGCGAGGTTTACCAACAACTAGGAAGAGACATGACTACCTCTTCATGGTAGTTGATAGGTTCAAAAAGATGTGTGGTCTAATGCTCTGTAAAAAGACCATTAGAGGGCAAGAAGCAACAAATTTTTTATTTGGACAAGTCTTGGTACACTTTGGAATACCAAGGAACATTGTTTCAGATAAAGAAATGGTTTTTCTTTGTTCATTTTGGACTACATTATGGGATAACATGGACACAAAGTTAAAGAGGTCTATAGAATTCCATTCTCAAATAGATGGGTAGAAAAAATTAGTCAATAGGAATTTGGTGCAACTTTGGAGGGGTTACAATCAGAAGTATCCAAGGACTTGGGATGAAAATTTGGTATTTATATAACATTCTTATATTAAAGTAGTTCACCCTTCTACTTGTAAGTCCTCATTTGAAACTTGTTTTGGATATGTGACACCTTCACCTTTAGATATTGCATATGGGAAACAAGGATGAGTAAGGGAGGATCTTATAGGCGATGCCTTGATGACAAAAATATCTATAGATAATTTTAGGCAAATCCATATATAGGTACAAGAGAGACCGCAAACGTCACAAGAAAAATACAAGGTCGGGCATGATCAACACAAAATAAAGAATTCAATGATAATGGGAAGTTGATAACTTATGGAAAGTATTTAATAGATTTGTTGGTATATAATTCCCATAACACAATATCAAGTAACACTTTTTACATTGAGGATTATAGTTTCTTAAATGAGCTTCAACTAGCCTCGAAAAGAGAAAATGGTTGATTTCCACTAAGTATGGAGTACAAATGATGAAGTGGATTCAATAACATGTCATGTGAAAAGAGTTGATTTTGTGTAGAAATGGATGTGAAAAAGGTTGGGTTATGTGGGTCTTCTACACAAATAGAAAAATTCCTAAGTATGTAAGAGTGCAAAGAGATGTGTGCAGAAAGGGGGATGTGTAGAGCATGGGGATGAAATGTTTTTACACATTGCAGACATAAAAAAATGACTAAATACAAAAACCTTGGGGTGTGATATATAATACATAGTGATGATGAGAGTTCACATAAATAAATGAACACAAATATAACTACAATCTCTAGAATGGGTTACTACACAAGCTAGAGAAGGTTTTCTTTCCTAAAGACGAGCGATTATAGTTTATTAGAGAAGCTTACACCTTTAAGGTTGCAGGGAATTTGGGTGTTGAGAAGATAATTTCCAACTAGGTAATATATGTATTGGGTTAGAATGTAAGAAGATGTAGCATAGCATATTAGAGGATGTATACTTAATTATACCAAAAATAATAGTAACAAGAAGCAAGGTATATAACATCCCTTGCCCATACCCATTCATCCTTAAAAAGAAATTCCATGGATTTTGTGGGAGGTTTACCAATGACTAGAAAGAGACATGAATACTTGTTTGTGGTAGTTGATAGGTTCAACAAGATGTGAGTTTTTATGCCCTGTAAAAGGATCATCAAAGGGAAAGAAGCAACAAACTTGTTCTTTGAAGAGGCATGGTTTCACTTTGGGATACTAAGGAGCATCATTTTAGATGGCGACACTAGATTTCTCATTGCATTTTGAATAATGTTGTGGGAGAAGATGGATATGTTGAAAAAAATGTACCAATAAAGGCTCAATTTGACTTTGGCCTTAGTTAAATTGAGTAAATCTAATTTCCACATCTGCAGGACAACTTGGAGCTAGTTAACTAGTGTGACATGGATCTTGTCACTCAATTAGCTTAGTAAATTCAAGTTAGAGGGCTCGGAGTTCAATTATGCACGTGTGATTGCTAAATTTTAGTAATCCAATTCAATTAATTTCAGTTGTATTAAGTTAACTAGCCTCTAACTATTGTTAGATTCAGTTGTGTAGTGGGACAATAGTCTAAATCAAATATATGTTAGTTAATTGATCAATCAACCTAAAATAGCTAGTGCATGCAAAGAATTTGAGTTCCTTAGCTGAAGTGGAGATGACAGGGTAGTGTATCAAGTAGTTGTAAACTAGTTTGAGTGTACATGTGTTGCATGAAGTTAGATGATAAATCCTTGGGAATTGTGCAATCAATTGGAGGAAAATTCCTGAAAAATAGGGGTTAATTTCCTCAGGAATTGCACAAGAAAATAAGAGGCTAGATGAGTTGGTATTTGGCTAAGTATTGGCCAGAGTTGTTCATTGAGCAGAGAGAACAATTATTATTTTGCAGGTTGAGCTCAACGTTGGAGCTATAAATTGTAATAGAATCTCTATTCATCTTATTAATGCAAAGAGGCTTGAGGGGTTTTTCCCAGTTGTGTTACCTTATAAATCACTATGTATTTGTGGTTTTGCTTATTACATGTTTATGCATGTTGTTCTAAATTGTGAATTTCATTCCGCAGGTCAATAGAGTAAAATTGTGTCCCGTGATTTTAGATTAAACTTCTTGAGTAGTTTTAATTCTATCAAATTTATACATGGTATCGGAGGCTCAAAATTCACATTAGAACCAATATTTCGAACTTGTCTCTCAAGGATTTCGAATTTGCAGCTTTCTTGTAGCAGTTTTTCTTTAATATCGGGAGGATGTCTTTCAACAGAATGAGACTGGAGTATGCCCTAGAAGGTAGCCTGAATTTCATATCCTGTAAGGATCACATGGAAGCTTTTCTCAATGAAAATGATGTGTTAGAATATGTTAAAATTGGCATTGCAAAACCTCTGCAGTCAGATGCACAAAAATTAGCCCAATGGAAGAAGCATGTTGACAAGACTAGGAGAATTCTTCTGGAAGGTGTGCGAGACCATGTGGTCTCAAATATACATGACAAAGAGACACCATTTGCTATGTGGAAGGCATTGAATGAGCTATTCGAAAATAACAGTGACCATAGAAAATTGGCCCCGAAAGATAAACTTTAAAACACTAAGATGCAAGAGACTAATACTATTCTATAGTATCTCTCCAGATTTACACAAGTTTGGGATGATCTTGGATGATCCAGGTTGATATTGGTGGCCACCTGCCTATTCCACCTAGAACCCCTAGTCATTTTCATTTGTTTCCTTGTCCATTTCAGCATTTGCTATTTTTAGGAGTTTTTCGGGTCCTAAACTTCCGGTGTACTACAGGCTTATCGCCATGGGTAGGGGTCTACAGTGAAACCTATAGTATTCAGAGAGACATTTCCAACAAGGTATCGTATGACACAAATGGAGATAATATGACCAAGTTATGACCCCGAGAAGTTGGCTGCCCAACTAACCCCATCAGGGTCCACAAACTCTTGGTGTTACATCTCCTGGGATTAGGGTTTTGTTTGTTTACAATTTTCTCATGTTTTCCAATAATAAATAGGCCCTTGAGCCTCATTGTAACATAGTTCAGAGGCATGTAGCCACCACATCACTTCTCAGATATAATCTACCATCTCCTGAGCTATCTTATTTCCATTCTGTTTGTAAGCATAGTTCAGTATTTTTCTATTAATGAAATGAAGTGTTTTTCTACTACATATCTATGTTTATGATTATATCTGTGAGTTGTTTCATTCCTGTTTAAGTTCAGATCAACGGTATCATAGAGGTTTGCTCTTTCTCTATTTTTTTTTACATGCCCCCAATGAGATCATGGTATAAGGAGTTAGGGCTTGATCTGGTTGAACAATTGCAAGATCAACCTCACAAAACCTGATGACCTCCCATGGTGGAAGAAAAGAAAGATGAGGGGGAAGGAGATCCTTTCAAAATGTTTCTCGAGGAAGCCCTTGAGTGATAGAGGGATGCGATGATGGATAATTTTTCCCAGATCCTATGATGACTATTCATCAAACAACCACTCCTTTTTAAGGTAGAAGTTAACTTCGATATTCCCATATTTGAAGGCCTGATAGATGCAGACACCATAGATAAATGGTTAAATCTATTGGAAGGATATTTTTCAGTTCATGAATTTTCCAATTAGGAAAATATTACTTTTGAACTTCTTAAAGTTGCCTCACATGTCAAGGATTAGTGGGAAACCTACTGCGAACAAAAGGACAAGAGTGAACCCTCACTGTTTTTAGCCACACCCACTTGGAATTCTTTCTAATACGCCATCAAGGAACAGTATTACCCTGTCAAGAGCTATTAATACAAATACATAAAGTGGACCACACTACGATAGGGAGGGGACCAAGATGTGCCAGAGTTCACAAATACTTTCCATACCCTTCGTACGAAGCTCGATATCAAGGATACTGAGTAGAATTTGGTGCTCAAGTACCGCGGCTATCTACACAAGTACATCCAGGACGAGATGGAGTTCCTGGACATTTCCTTGCTCAGCATGGCGTATTACTACACTGTTAAGATTGAGGAGAAGTTTAAACAGAAGAAGCGATACTTTGGTTCTACGAATCCAAAGCAAGGAAAAGGCGCCTCCAAACCAGAGAACAAAGTACCAAGCCAAGGTGGCGCTACGTAGGAAAACCTACCGACACTACAAGCAAGGAACAACACCCCAAAGATGAAAAAGGACATGGGAAAATGGTGCGAGTTCCATAAGAGCTCCACTCATAATACAAGTGAGTGTTAAGCTATGCAATCATTGGTGGTCGAGCTGAAGGCTTCTGAATCAGACACAGGTTTTGACTCTGAATCAGAACCCGATAAGGGAACTGACAAAGGGAAGCAGATCATTGATGTGGATCCCAGTGCCACCATGGCCACTACCAAGATCCAAAAGATTGGGCCTAAAGATCCAGAGGAGGGGGAACACTTCTTCCACTCACAGATGTGGGTGAAGGGTTCTCTACTGCAGTTCATTGTCAATAACAGGAGCCAAAAGAACCTTATTTCAGCAAAGGTCATGAAGAAGTTGGGCCTAAAGACTATAACACATCCATATCTGTATACCATTGGGTGGCTTCACCAAAACGAGATCTTCATGTCAGCTAGTAATGCCACCTTCCTTACAACATCAAGCCCTTCCTAGATGAGGTACTGTGTGACGTTGCTCCTCTTGAAGTTTGTGATGTATTTTTAGGACAACCATACTTGTGGAAGCATCCATGCACGTGGGATGAATGTATCCCTATGTCTAACACATTTGCAACAAAACTCTCCACAACTCAACAGGTCACAACCCCTTTCAGGTAGGGCTGGGATTTCAGCCATTATGCCCCATTGATGTGGCCATACCATTTTCATCCACTCAGGTAGATTTGACTCACGTTCAGTTCAAAGCTAAAAGGGCTAACAACTTCATTGAGCACATTCAACACATTCTCTAGTAGGTCCATGATATATTGGACATAGATAATGGTAAGGACAAGTAGCGCCATGATCAACATCGAGTGCTGCACAAGTTCCAGGTGGGAAACAACGTTTGGCTACATTTGCAGAAGGAGTGCCTTGCTGGATACCACCGTAAGCTTTGCCTGCTTTGATATGGGCCATACACCATCACCAAGGCCATTGGTGACAATGCCTTCAAGCTCAGCATCCCACTGTTCCTTGTTCTGCACCTAGTGTTCAATGTAGATCACCTTCGGCCATACTTTCCACCATTGTTGGACACATCTGACATTGCAGAACAACCCACACTAGTAGAGCTCAACTCGGACTGCATGGAACAGGCCACAAATAATCATATCATGGACACACAGATCAAGAAAACTTGCCAACAGAGGATACACCTATATTGAGTTGTCAAAGCAGGCCAACTTCTTCACTAGGGCAAGTGGATCACTAGGGACTACGTTCAACAGAAATTTCCTCACCTCATGGAGGCTCTACACACAATGGAGACCATTACTTCACAAGGGGGGAGGAATGATCCAGGTGGATATTGGTGTCCACCTGCATATTCCACCTACACCCCCTAGTCAGTTTCATCTTTTTCCTTATTCATTTTAGCATTTACTATTTTTAGCATTTTTTTGGGTCTTGGACTTATGGAGTGGTTTTGACCCCCTAAACGACATTTCTTGGGGGTCTGCAACAGGCCCATAGTCGTAGGTAGGCGTATGTAGCAAAACCTATAGTACTCAGAGAGATATTTCCAACAAGGTGTTGTACACACCAAACAGAGATAATATGACCAAGTTACAACCCCAGGAAGTTGACTGCCCAACTAACCCCAATGGGGCCCAAAAACTCTTGGTGTTACATCTTCTGGGGTTAGGGTTTTGGTCATTTAGGGTTTTCTCATGTTTTCCAATAATAAATAGGCCCTTGAGCCTCATTTTAACATAATTCAAAGGCATGTAGATGCCACATCTCTTCTCAGAGATAAGATACCATCACCAGAGCTATCTTATTTCCATTCTGTTTGTAATAATAATTCAATATTTTTCTATTAGTGAAATGAGTGTTTTTCTGTTGCATCGCTATGTTTATGCTTATATCTGTAATTTGTTGCATTCGTGTTTAAGTTTTGATTATTGGAGGGGTTGGTGTGAATGTTGCAGAAGATGACCTGGTGAGCCTAGCTCTTCTAGGTCTTTTGAAATCCTAGCACAATTAATAGGACTCTATGAATGGAAGGGAAAAATTACCGAATTGGGAAAGGTTGTGGTGCAATTTTGTACAAGAAGAGTTTAGGAGAAATAATCGGGATGGAACATCATCCAAACCTGAGATGAAGATAATTTTTCATTGGTTGGAAAAGGGAAGAAGGGAAAAGGGAAGAAGACCCAAAGAAAACTTGAGTCCAACCAAAATAATGGCAAGAAGAAAGACATGAGAAAGATAAAATGCTTCCACTGCCATGAGTTTGGGAATTATGAAACAAAATGTCCGCACAAGAAGTCTACCAAGAAGAATTTAGGAGGAGAAGCATGTGAAGCATTGGATTCACAATTCAAATTAGACTTCACTCTAATAGCATGCATGGCCAACACTGTTATGGGGAGTGTTGGCACCTTGATTATGGTGCCTCATTCCATATGACATGGTGCAAGGAGTTTTTCAATAGCCTCGAGGAGAAGGATCTTCAGATGCATATAAAAAATGGGGGATGATGGGTGGTACAGTGCTACATGAATTAGTACTATTACGTTTTAGAGGGAGAAAGCCTCTCCTCTCCCAGGGAAAATTTTAAGGATGGAAGCTTATCTTAAAGTTTAGAAACCTTGGTGAATCTTACTAGTCCCTAATATGCAATTTGTGAAATGCTTGGTGATATTTTTGTAGAAATATTTATATTTCCAATGATTTTATATTTGCATATGTAAACTTTTAGTGATTGTTAAGGTAAACTAATTTTATACTATAATGTTTGGGTGAATCATTTTTAGAAAAAAATGGAAATTGGAAAATGCTTTTCTCGGAAAAAGCTTGCAAAATTAGCCCCTAAAATTTTCTCTGTCCTCTTTTCCTTAAAGACGTTATGTTTGTACCTACGCTGAAAAAGGAATTGATCTTTTTAGTAGTATTGGAGGATCGTGGCCATGATGTTATTTTCAGTAAAGGGGAAGCCTTTTTGAGACACATAACTACTAGACAAGTGAAGCAGATTGGGGTTCGAGTGAAGAACCTATATAAACTTGAGGTGGGAGATTGCATTGCATTGAGCAGTAAGGCTAAAAAAGTGTCAAGCTGTGATGTCGGAGAACTCTCGCACATGAGATTGGGGCATCTACACCATGGTGCCTTAAATATCATGCAATAAATTACCACTGGCCTCCCTAAATCTCCCCTTGACCAACAAGATGTTTGCAAGGGTTGCACATTGGGGAAATATGTCAAATCCACTTTCCATGACCGAGAAAAAAAATTAGATGTAATCTTGGAGCAAGTCCATTATGATGTTTGTGGACCCTTTTCTACAACCTCCACAACAAGACATAAGTACTATGTTATTTTTATTGATGATTTCTCTAGAAAATGTTGGATCTTCTTCATGCGGAAGAAGGATGAAGTTTTCTCAAAATTTGTTGAGTTCAAGGCATTAGTTGAGAAGGATACTGGGAAGAAGGTGAAGGCTCTTAGGAGTGAAAATCAAGGTGAATCTGTTTCACATGCCTTCAAGTATTTCTATGCGAAAGAAGGTATTCAGAGAGAATTGATAGCACCCCATAACCCACAGTAGAATGGGGTAGCTGAGAGCAAGAGCATAGTGGGAGAAACAAGGGCCATGTTGCATGATCAAGGGTTTCCATTACATCTATGGGTAGAAGCATGAAACACTGTGGTCTACTTGCAGAACTAGAGTCCTCATAGGATACTTGATATGATCACACCAGAGGAATATTTCTCTGGAAGAAAGGCTAATGTGTCTCATTTCAAAATTTTTGGAGCTTCATTTCATTGCCATGTCTCCAAGGATTCGAGGAAGAAACTTGAGCCTACAACAGAGTTGGTATTTTTTGTAGGATACACCGAAACTCCACACAATTACCGTGTGTATTTGCCTTCATGAGAATGACAATTATAAGGAGAGGTGTCAAGTTTGCTGAGGGCAAGGCTATGAGATGCTCTCTGGAATGATAGATGAGTATCCCAACGGATCAAGAGCTTATAGCTCCAAAGGAGGAGCCTCAATGAGCTTCAGGAGTTTGTCGAGCAGCCACATGTAGAGGAGAAGACAAGAGGTAGAGTGGAGGCACCCACTCAACAAGAATCTTCCAGAGAGAGGAGAAAGAGAACCAAAGAAGTTGATATATTGTTGCAAGTTTCATGGGAGAGTGTGGGAACCCCCACTTCAGAGCGCAAACATAGGAGGTCACCTGATAGGTACACTAAGTACATGGATATCATGGCAGAGCTCATTGAGACATAGCCTTCTTCATTTGAGGAAGCAATTTATCAACCTGTTTGGGTTAATGCAATGGTGGAAGAATACAACTCCATCATGAAGAACAATATATGGGAGGTGGTGTCGAGACCATAAGGGAAATCAATGGTTGGTTCCATATGGATCTATAAAGTGAAGCATGTAGTAGATGAGAACATCAAGAAGTACAAGGCCAGATTTTTGACCAAAGGATTTTCTCAGATAGAGGGAGTGGACTATGAGGAAATTTTTTCACTAGTTGCAATATATTCCTCAATTAGATCCATTCCAGCATTGGTTGCGCGAATGGGATGGAAAATCCACCATATGGATGTGAATAGCTCCTTTCTCAACGTTGTTGTTGAGAGGGAAATTTAAATAAAGCAACCAAAAGGATTTGATACATATGATTGAGATTTGCATGTGTGCAAACTCAAGAGAGCATTGTATGGTCTCAAACAGTCACCTCGAGCATGGTACACTCTGATCAAAAACTATATCACTGGATTGGGATTCACCAAAAGTGAAGCAAATGAGAACTTATATAACATTGTGGTAGATGGTAAGTTTCTTATTCTTGTTTTTTTCTATTGATGATTTAATATTAACAAGGGATGAGCAGCTGATCTATTCTTACAAGGGAATTTGAGATGAAAGACATGGGCCTCATGCATTACTTCCTCGGGCTGGAAGTATGGCAAGGTGATGGTGAATTGTTTGTGTCTCAAGGCAAGTATGCTACCGAGATACTTCAGAGATTTCACATGGAGAATTGTAAGCAAATGGACACACATATAGCTACAAAGTGGAGGAAGGAGTATGCTTCTTCAGGTGAGGAAGTTGATGCTACCTTTTACAGGTAGCTTGTGGGTTCATTAATGTATTTCTACAGGATAAGAACTCGTTGAAGAGGTCAACAACATTCCATAAACATATAGATGAGCATATAAAAGTAGCCAAAAGGGCATTGGTATAGCTTATGAGGAGTTATAATAAGAAGCATCCAGAAACCTAGGATGAAAACCTAATCTATGTACAACACTTATATAACAAAGTAATCCACACTTCTACTAGTAAGTCCCCTTTTTGAAACTTGGTTTAGATATTTTCCACCTTCACCATTAGATGTGTATATGGAAAACATAGACGAGTAAGGGAGGATCTCATAGGAGATGCATTATGAGTAGAAAAAAATATTGATACAATTAAGAAAATCCATTTGCAGTGTAGGAGACATTGAAGAAGTAATAGGAAAAATATAAGGCAAATAATGATCAAGATAGAGTAGAGAATTCATTCAGAGTGGGAGATAGAGTATGGTTATAGTTGAGCAAGAAAGACTAAAAGGTCTTGATAATAAAGGTTAAGGCTTTGTAGTGTGGTCCTTTCAAGACATTGGAAAAGGTGGGAGATAATGCCTACAAACTTAGTATACCCCCATACATTCACATTTACTTAGTAGTGAATGTGGATAATATTAGCCTTATGAGCCTTCCATATTGAATCGAGAGGAGGGATAAGTCTGATCTTCCATAGAGAAATTAGCACTAGATGCTCAAATAAAGTTGACAGAGGACACAATTTTGTAGAAGAGGTTCAAGGCTTCAAGACATGTTCAATATTTCCTTTGGAAAAATGGTTTGAAAGGACATCTTCTAGGAAAAGACAAATGGTACTCAAGGGAGAAATTAGAGGAAAAAATTCAACACCTCATCCATGGTAAAGTTTTTGTAGACCAAAACCCTTCCTAAATGGGGAGGTATGATCTTTGATTAAATAATTATTTTTCATCTATCTTGATGCTTTTAGAGTGGAATAAATTGGAGGAATCAATTTATAGGGTCATGTTAAGAATAGGTCTTAGTGTGGAGAATTGGGGTCTAAAAACTTTTGAAACCATTTTGAGGCATTAAATGATAGTTTTTGGGTTTAAAAAGCTCTCGCATATGTAAGACCCTATAGAATTATTCTATAGATAGACACCTTTCCAATGGTGCAAGAATAACATCAAACAGAGTTTGTATGCAAAAGTTTTGCATCCTGCAATTTGACCTATTGTGTTGACCACCATGGTATGAGAGGATGGCACATCAACTCTGGTTACTCATGCATATTGGGCTAACCACCTGTGTACTTTGAAGAAGAATCTAGAAGGTCCAAAATTGTAACTCTAGTTAACCATTAAGGAAGCCAAATATTTCCCTTCATTGACTATCGATCTATGTTAAATATTGTGCCACTTGGAGGAGTAGGGGTTCTATTATATACTATTGTATTTTGTTCCATAGTTGAGTATAGTAATTGGTAGTGGGAAGTTAGAGAGCAATAAAGGGGTTAAGATTTGGTAGTAACTTTATAGGTCATAGGTCTCAAGTAATTTCATAGAGAGTAGCTCTTCCTTTATGCTTGCGTATTTTCATTGTAAAAAAAACCAAAAGCAACTTCACCTCCTAATTAAATTTTCTCCCATAAAAATTTCAAAATAATTTTTTTTTTTTTACAAATAATAAATGTATTTCTTTATAATTTATGTTTCTTACATCTCACCTAAATGAATATTCATTTAGATATAAACACAATAAATAAAAAATCTAAAAAAAATGGAAAGTAAAATCTCAATATCTTATATTTTTTGTGATATCAACTAAATATTTATCACAATTTTTACTTACTAATTTAAATTATTTAAAAATTCAAATTGAACAAGAAAACCTAATAATTAATATTAAAAAAAAATGTTAACTAATTGGGAATAAACAATAAATTTTTTTTTTAATTAATTTTATTCAACTATTTGTCGATAAACAGTATGAAAATGTTCATAACTTTTCATAAATAAATAATTAGTGCAATTCACCAAAGAGATTTTGAAGGGTATTTGTTTTCGACTCACATTGGAAATTATTAATAAATGTTTCAAAATGAATGGGGTTTTTGAGGGGTGTCTATTTTCGATATACATGGAAAATTAATTAATATTTTGAAATGAATAAGGATGTTTAGTCTCCATGTAAATATATGAATTTTTTCTTTTGAAACGAGTAAGGATGTTTAGTTTTCATGTGAAATATAAGAAAATTTCCCATCAAATTTAATTAATTAATTTTTCACTATTAAAATTGACTCAGATAACTAAATTAATCAAATAATAGGATAATTTCAACTTATATCTAAATTTTTATATATTAATTTGAAAATATCTTTTAATAAAATAATGCTCAAGAGTGACCATCGTAAAGTGACCATCGTAATGGACTTGTCAAAACAATTGGATTGTGAACGTATGGGTTTTTACTATAAGTTTTATTTTCAAATGCATATATTCGAAAAGAAATAAAAGTATATATGGAAATATTTAAAAAGATATAGTTATATGGATAAACCAATAAAGTTTTTAAAATTTTAATTTAGTTATCAATAATTATTAGGTAGATAGTAGGATATAACCTCTAAAATAGTTGTTTTTTTAATCAAATTGATTAATTAAAAAAAATATTATAGACAAATGTCATAGGAAATGAGTTAGTTTTTTGGACATGTGGTACTCATAAGTCATGATATTGGCCTATGGTATTGTAACAAAGCCTATTTACAAATTAAAAATCTCTATTATAAAGTGGGGTAAATCTTCATAGTTAAGAATTTTGTTACATGTTTTTTTAAATGTATATATATGTTTAACTTCAGCCATATAAATTAAATAATCTTAACAATGTGAGATGTATTATGAAATAGTACATAAATGTTTTAATTCTTATTACTCTAGCAATCAATTTGCTTACTGACCACTATTAGTGACTAGTGCAAATTATAATATTTAATTTTAGAAATAAATAAAGTGTTTTTTATTATAATTGAAAAAAATATTTTTTTAACATTTAATTTAAAAAAATTAGATCTCTTATTTCATGAGGTTTTGTGCCATTTGTCCCATGTCACTGATAAAGTTTGTTAACTTTGAAAACTCTCTCAAGGACTTGACTTGTGCTTGGAGGATATTCTTGTCAAGGGTCTAGGGCTTCGCAATGACCAATAAGAAACTTCAATAAAAGAAATTTACAAAAGTGTTTTCCTCTCTGAGAGAGAGGTTTTTCCCTGGCAGAGAGCCAACATGTTGTGTTCTTGTTCTTATGTTTTTGGCACCAGTTTGATGAAGTAAACACACATGCATTAATAAGAAGAGAAGAAGATTAAGATTACAAGATAAATTGTAAAAGAGATTCACAAATTGTTATCAAGTCTAGAAGAATCCCGCTATACCCCATTGCCCCAGATTCTTCAACGCAATATTGGAGCTAAGGTGACACATCAAGGAAAGGGAATCTCAAGAACATCCGCAAGGTTGAAGCATCAAGCCAATAAGTCTTAATCACATCAAGGACAAGAAGGTCTACCATCTATCATTCATCATGGAAGACTACAAAGCAAGAAGAAACGCCTTGTATAAAAGCACCTACAAGAAGAACAAATCAAAGAAGGACCTACATCAAGCTACACCATCTTGAAAAATGAAAGGCACTACGAGTCAAGTCATCAAGCAAGTCCATTTGAAGAAAGCAACTTGAAGAACATCAAGATCTAAGGAAGGCAAGCCATCAAGTCTTCAAGAAGAAAGCAAGTTCACTACATCTCAAACTCTATCAAGTAAATATATGTCCCCTTCTAAATATACCTCAATATCTTTTTGCAAGGAAAGTAACAAATTGGTTATCATAATTTTGGCAACAATTTTTCTAAGATGATCTTGTAACTTCAACTTCTACCATACCCTAGCAAAACACTAATATTTGCTAAGCCTCTTAGCTGAGGAAACTTTTAGTTAAATTCGTTAATGTAACTATTTATCTGATTTTTTTACCTATATTTATGAGTTCTTTTTTTCATCTAGTTTTAAATATGATTTTATTTGATGTTATGTATTTCATTTTCCTTAATCTTGTGCCATTTAATTTTCACGGTTCTCTATCATGTTTTCTCCAGATTTTTCATGTACCAGAGTGGAACTTTCATATATATGAATTTTCTGAGCTTCTCTAAAGTTATCATGTTTTCTCCAGATTTTTCATGTACCAGAGTGGAACTTTCATATATATGAATTTTCTGAGCTTCTCTAAAGTTTTCATGTACCAAAGTGAAACTTCCATATATGAATTTTCTGAACGTTTTCGGTTCTGTTATAGCTGTTTGAAGATATGTAACCGGACATGAAATTTAAAAAATATTGAAGGAGTCTAAGTAAAATAAATAGTTCCTCAACCGATTTATGGCCACACTTGTGAAAGGGTTAGAAAAATGTTTACACGAAAGACAAATAAACTAGATCCAATTTGCAGTGAAATCCCTTCCTATATCTTTTAAATTAATTTTTATTTACTAATATTTTTGACATTTTCATGTTCTGTTAAAAATCCGATTAAATATGGGTTTCGTATAAATTTTGGATGTGGAAGGAGCCCTGAGTTTGACTCTCTCAGAATTTCTATTTAGGCTATTTTGCAAGGAATACGTTGCAGGAGTTTTGCACATTTCTATAACGCAATTCAACATTCCATTTGAAGTGTGGGATTTTTTATTTATTTTTTCAGTACAAAAAAGGTTTATATATATATTACATTGGTAATAGATATACATGTAGCATACGTTTTAGATGTATTTTCGGCGAAAAAGAAACAAAAAAGAAACAAAATATAGAGCCCATGATAGCTCACTGTGACTCTGAAGAAGCAAGAGCCAAATACATCAAGTCAAAAATAGATAACATAATATGCATGATATAGTTATGTGTTGATATGATAGAAAGGAGCATATATCAGTAGCAAAAGTCTATGGAGTAGACAAAAACATCAGTTGTAGCTGTATTATTGAGCAGCCATCTTATTGAAAAGAGATATTCCACTCTCTAGAGAAAACCTGTAGCATGTGAAGCCAATCCAGACTAGGAAAAAGTTTTATAAAAAATAATACAGCTTGGTCAGCAGAGGTATGAAAAAGAAAAGACTTTTGTTTTGTAATGATACCATCTAACGAGGAGGCTTAGGAAAGCCCCTCGTAGAGGACACTGTTTTTGCCCAGTGGCCAGGCATACAACTTCAAAATTTCCAAAAAGAAAACATTTATGCATCCCTGCAAAACTAACACAACAATTTTACTAACAGTTTGTCAGCCTTTTTAGGGAACTTTGCTGGGTGTTCATTCTCCCAAGGAGAAGTCATGGGAAAATTGTACATTATCAACCTATGTAACAATATTTTACACACAAAAAAAACTTTGAGAAGCTTCCATAGAAATGGTTAACCTGGGTTTGTAATTTCTAGATACCAATCGTCACCGCTTCCCTGTAATCTTTTTTTTGATAGTCTGTCTGCATCCTTGTTAAAACGTCTTTCAATGTGTTGGATTATGTATCTGTCTTGATCTTTCCATAAAAGTTCAATTCTTTCCATCCATCCTTGTAGTCTGGGATTGTTGATGGACGCTCCCCCCAAGAATTGGTCAATTATGATTTTCGAATCACTGTATATATGTAGCTCGGGGTTTCCAAGGAAATTGTTGAACCATAGGAGACCCCAGAGAGCTATTGCTTCAGCTTTAGTATTAGTACCAGCGCCACAATTCCAATGCATCATGTATATCAAGTCAGCATTTATTGCAATCCAAAAGCCACAAGCACAATTGTTTCCTTGCGCTGCCCCATCAAAAAAACCCATAGGATAAGAGAATTGTAAGTCATTTTTCATTTTGGATTCCTTTTTAGAGCAGAATGATTGTACAAAATAAAAAGAAAAATTTGTGATTATTTTTTGAATGATTTTAGAGAAATCTTCTCTACTGTTTTGGAAGATGCTTCTATTCCTCCACTTCTAGATTTCCCAGAAAAGGAAGAGAGGTATAATTCACCAGGCAGGTTTCTGAGTGCTCCACCATTCCAAAGAATCTCTAATACAAGAATGCTGGATATAAGGGAAGCCCATGAGGGAAGAATTTCTTTCCCAAACCCAAGTAATGGGGAGGCATTGTAAAAAAATGTGATCATTTTCTTCTGAGTGGTTTTTGCATAAGCAGCAAATGCCTAGCCCATTACCAATTCCTTTTTTTGCAAATTTTCTCAAACAAGATTTCTATTATAGTAAACAATTCAGCTGAAGATTATAACTTTGTTTGACGCTTTTGTTTTCCAGAAGGCATAAAGAGTATGATTCTCCTCTTTCCTTGCAATTCTTTTTGTTAATGTCTTGTAAGCGTCTTCTACATTTGTTAATTATATATGAGCATAATCTATATTAATTTATTATTCAATTTGTTAAACAAACATGGAGAGCGAGAAAGATATGAATGATAAAGCATGCATTATAATTTTTATTCACAAATGATACATATTTATAGTACATGTGGTGACCGTTGGGATTCACATCCCAAGGTCTCTTGGACTGCTTTTGTCCATTCAACTTCCACACTAACCCATTTAGGATTAGGTGTCCAACATTCCCCCCCTTAATCCAAAGGGTTATGTATGAGTCCAAGAAGAGAGCTGTAATACAAAATGTGCAAATATGCATGGCAACACTAAGCTGAATGTGCTCTATGAAATGTTGGTATAATAGGGCGGTGGTTTAAGGATGGCCACCAACACTAGAACGCTTAGTGCAGTTCCCGGAACTCTTCCAAAACTGGCAAGAAGCTGAAGTCTTCTGCTAGAGGAAGTGATCCTGTTGTTTTAAAGAGGGAAACCTTCAACCATAAAAGGGAGGTCTCACCCCGCATAAAAGGTAAAACTTCAACCTGAAAAGGGAAGTCTCAACCTGTGATGGTTTAAGGATGACCAACAACTCTGGAATGCTTATGCAATTTCTGGAACTCTTCCAAAGCTGGCAAGAAGCTGGAGTCTTCTGCTAGAGGAAGTGTTCTCAATTTTGTTC
>APFE030357666.1:44565-79594 GCA_000404065.3 Pinus taeda | reverse complement strand
GCAGACTGAACTTCTGCATCTGCATGTACAACTGCTTCTTTATTTGGTACTAAATCTGAATGAACTGTAACATTATGTTGATGGGTGGTTGTCTCAATGTTCTGAACAAAAGCAGGTTCATAATGGTGTCTATTTTGATGTAGCTCTTCTTGCTGTAGCTGTGATTCAAGCTGCAAAAAAACAATCTTTTCTTGTGCATTTTGCAAACATGTCTGAATTTCTGGGAGAGATCCTTTTCTGATTTGTAATGTGTCATCAACAGTAGATTGTATAAGAGTTTTCATGAACTCTAATACTTCACTGATTCTGGCCATTTTTCTTCAATGTTACTTAAAAAAACACAACTGAAGCAACAACAACAGAAAAATAATATTGTACTCTTACTACAAGATCTTGTAAGGGCTTGTCAAGTGGCAATAATGTAGTGAAAATGGTTGATGGAGCAGGACCTGAGTAAGCTGGATGTTACCAAGTTGCATTCACTTTCTCCAGAGGTCATTTCTCGTCAAGCTACAATAAACATTGGTACAATTGGGCACATGGTAAATCAACAGTCCACAGTTCGTTTCAAGAATGAACTGGAGCGTAACATCACTATTAAATTGGGATATACCAATGCAAAAAAAATATATAAATGTGAAGATGAGTGCTGTCCTCAACTTCAAACTTCAGAGCATTTGGCTGCTATGGAAATCATGCAAAATCTCTACAAGAAACTGCTCCAAAATCTCTACAAGAAACTGCTCCTAAAATGACTGCCAAAAAATGTCTTCAAAATTGCTTCAAATTCACTTCATAATGCTGATCAAATCTCCATCTTAAGACATTTCACCCACTGGCAATCCTCTACTATCATCGGCGCTAGTTATAGGTTGGATTTATTCACGGACAAGGTTCTGATTTAACGCTAATGACTGTATATCCGCCCCCTCAATATAGTTCCACTGACGAATATACAACTCAGACAGCCACGGGTTGCAAATAGAGCGCATGCACAACACAGCGTCCTCGACAATTAACCATACAACATGTATATATATTTTTACTGGCACACATCCGCAGGCTCTTTATTTGATATGGGTGATAGTTATAGGTAGGCGTTATCATGCAGAAACTTATCCTTCAATTTCTGGAAATCTCACAAGTTATCACTTGAATGCGGAGACATTTCAGTCATATGTTTCAAACCATAAGCTTTTACATATAGATTCAAATCCATCCCTTTAAATACTTCGGACATTCCCATAAACAATCTCAAAATATATTGCTGGATTCAATTAAAGAGTGCGCCTTACCTTTAAACGTCATCTGCTTATTACCAACAGTGGCTTTCCGTGAAGTCTTAACAACGATACTCAATATACACACAATATATACAGTATGTTCTTCCCTTACCTTTGGTATCGGCGACGGTTATATAGCTGGACCGCTATCATGTACAAAGACTCATGTAGATGTATATCGCACCAGCAAAGGTTACAGGCGGGATTTTATCATGGTAAAGACTCGGATTGACAGCTATGCATCTCTGTCTCTACACTATTCGGTCAACATATCCATAAATCACAATCGCCAAACAACAAACGGAACTGATACGCTGATATGTGGTCTTGGATATATCACTCACCAGTTCCTCTTTCTCATCGGTTGATGTAACGAGCCGCTCCCTACTTTCGAATGGACGACACTGTCTGTATATTTTGTCACAAGTTATATATATTCGGCTTTCAATTTCGAAACTTTGTAATTCACACACACAGTAACCTTCGAAACCGATGCACATACACACACAACAGAGAGCTTCAATCATAACTGAGATGGAACGCAAGAATTTAGTGAGGACAGGTTGGTAGCAATAGGCTTGTGTGAGCAGGAATTTCTGCACTGATGATAGAGCGATTGGTTAGTCAAGGTATATGATTAAATCATTACTTCTCTCCTTCGCCATATGGAGGTATAAAATGAAGTGATTGGGCCATGGACAAGAGTGAGAATTTTCAGATTGGATCCATCAAATGGAAACAGGTAGACACAGACAGCTAGAGGAAGGGAACTTTTCCAACATCTCTGGTACAACTGTGGTGGTTTAGAAGAAATAGATGAGACCAACAACGATCTCCATAGTCACGCCCTTTCCAGTGCTCATTGTGAATGCTAGCCTTTTTAAAATAGCGCTTAACAATCAATCGATTAGACGACGACAACTTTTCTCCTTAGCTGAACCTGCTAAACCTTCTTGCTGTGTGGACTAAATCAACTAACATGGAAACGAAACAACTTACATGGCATCATCTCTAGCGAACAAATATGCAACTCAATCAACGCGGGCAGGGACAACGTTCTATTGCAACTTCTCACACGTGGATCAACACAGTTCTCCAACGCCACAGCGAGCATTAATAGACGATTGTCTCTTCCACGCCCACAATCGACAGAGCCTTCATGCTACTCCTCAGACCATCACAACATTTAATCAAACACAGGTCATGTGTTCAATCCCATTCTTGACACCACGGTTCATATCCCACAGTGGCTATTAGAGGCAGTTTAGGACAGCGTATGGGCCGAGGTCGATTCACATACACCACTTCAGGCGTTCTTTGTCAGCAGGCGTTTCCTTTCCTTCAGGCGTTCTTGTCAGGCAGCGTTTCCTTTCCTTCAACCGTTCTTGTCAGGCAGTGTTTCTTTCAGGCAGTGGACAGAGGAGCAGAAGGCAGGCAGTGCTGGTCAGGTGGCAGCTAAATTCTAGCTGAGGAAATATTCATAAGTAATGGCAGAAACCATAAAACAAATGGTTCAAATATCAGCAGGGCAGGATATCGCTTGCTCTGATACCATGTTAAACAGACATGGAGAGCGAGAAAGATATGAATGATAAAGCATGCATTACAATTTTTATTCACAAATGATACATATTTATAGTACATGTGGTGACTGTTGGGATTCACATCCCAAGGTCTCTTGGACTACTTTTGTCCATTCGACTTCCACACTAACCCATTTAGGATTAGGTGTCCAACACAATTTAATAATATTTATGAATATTTATAGTCATATTAAATTAATATGAATCATTATTATATTTTTCATTTTAATTTAAATTTAGCTAAATTAAATCTACACCTTTTTCCATTGGGTCTTACGTGCTATTTGGATTCTGATAATTCGTCTACGCTCAATCAATCTTGGAAATTGGTACAGGAGCTCATATCCCCAATCAATGGGGTCAAGACTAGACTATATATATCAACGCACTTGCAAAGACTCATGTTAGGATCACTGATCGAGAAGATGAGCTGATATGGGCCATATCCGTGCATGGTAGATACACTCCCAATGATCAATATCTCTTCATCTATTCGGACCATGAACCAGAGCTCAAAGATTGGTGGTGGTGTCTTGTTTGGAAGCTCAAGTCCCCTCCAAAGCGGAATTATTCATGCGGTGCCTATCAGACAAAAGGTCCCCATCGATGACAACTTACTGCAGAGATCTTTTCACGACCCGTCTCGATGCTGTCTATGTAAGAACGATGCTGAAACCATAGACCATCTTTTTTTATTATGTCCCATTGCATAACACATATAGAATCAATTATATCAGTCACTAGCAATTAACTCTAGATGGCAGAGAGATAATATTTAGACTGCGTGGAACTCTTGGTGGCATAATACCAACACAATCAAACTTCTTAATCTTCAAACTTCGTAATCTCCCATTACTAGTCTGTTGGGGCATTTGGATAGGTAGAAATAAGCAAATATTTCATGATATCTCGACGGATTGGAACTTCACTTGCTCACACATTGAGACATTATATAATTTGATCCTAGAAGAAGACCAACCACATCGTACTCGACATATAGCTCCTGAAGTCATTGATAAATCGATTCCCTGGGCTTTCTTCGATGGCTCTGCTCAAAATAATGGATGGGGTGGAGGTGCTATTCTGTATTTATCAAAGGACCATTTTTTAAACTAAAGATGGGCTTCGGCATGGGAACCAATAATTATGTTGAACTCAACAGTCTTAGACTTCTCCTTATATTTGCACTAGAAAAACAATGCAATCAACTACAGATTTTTGGGGACTCCAAAATTGTTATCAATTGGTTCAATTCTCAGTCTCACTGTCACGTGCACACACTCAGAGGATTATTGGATGAAATTATAAACTTAAAAGCACAATTTGATTTCATTGCATGTCAACATATTTACAGGTAAAAGAATCGGATTTCTGACAATCTTTCCAAGGAAGCCGCGCAGCCGCCAAGTGGGCAATGCATGATTCATGAACATCAATGGATTATTCAGGAACATCAAGGACATAATGCTTATCAGTATTACCACAAGCCTTTTATAGAGCAACAATAGATAACATATTAGACAACATGATACAGAACATCCTTTTGACACTGAAATATATTTTTGCCTAACAGATCTATACTATGTTTATATTATGTCCAACTTTGTTACTTTTTATGAACATTCAAATCATGTTATGACATTATACTATCTAGTGGATATGAACACCTTTTGGTATATGCATATGCAGTATACGCTTCATATGTAGTAGCTATAACATGTAATTTTCAATATACTATATAATGGAAATTATGATCTTTTCCTTGGGAAAAAGTTTAGCTAAATTAATTTAAATTTAATTCATGTGAATATTTTTCATATTAATTTAAATCCATATATTAATTGTATAAATAATGAATTTAAATTTAAATTAATCATGCCATATTAATATTTAAATCAATATCTCCTAGATGTGGGTGTTTAAATGCGTTGGTACGATGCAATGACCATGGGTTGGCAAGTGGTGAGGCCACCTAGTCACCCACACTTCCACCCAGAAGGTCACTGCCAAAATTAATGGCATATTAATGCACTACGTAGGCTGAGGCTTCATCAATTCAGGTTTTAAGATGGCCTCTTCAAACTGTCATCCCCCTGCTTCGCCTCCTCTAAACAACAATTGTCTCCTTGCTGCTGCAGAGCTGAGCTCGCGCATGACAACAGGGAGGCGCTGCCAAATTCTTTGCTACATTGAGATGGTGGATGGTGCAAACTTCTCGCAGAATCTTTTATGTTGCCTTAGGACTGGTTCTTCAATCTTGAATCTCAGCCCTGAACCACTGATTTCAGCTCCTTCTGCTCCAATTGCCCACTCATTCTTTGGCTCTGCTCCTTCTCGTCCTCGTCCACTTGTTTTTGTCGAGGAGAGCATGCCTCGTCCATGTCATAGAATGCGTTGTAGGAGGGGCAGTGGCAGAGGAAGAACAATTTGCCCCCCCTCCTTGTACCTCTCTGACTCATCCCCCTTGGACTCATCCTCCCCTTTGACGACTCATTTCTCTGGACGCTACCCAGCCACTTGCAACGGTCGTGGGCGAGCTCAGACTGCAGGTCCTCAGCCTATTGATGTTGCTCCCCAACCTCCCACTGCCTCTGTTTCATCCTTGCATCCCAGCCATTCAGGTCAATTTGGGATGCACAGAGGTATCTCAAGAACGCACCATCCGCTTCAAGAACATGGAAGAAAATCCGAGAGATAATCAAGATGTAGAAGAAGACATGGAGGTGTATAGGTGTCTGACAGTGGAAGAACCTCCTCTGCCTAACGACACCTAGCTGGTCAAGGTCTTTTCAGGTTCTGGGTTCTCGGCTCTATTCGGGTGTTTTTTTTATTATGCAATGTTGTTAATTTTGTTAATTGTTCAAGAAACTCTGGTACTACACGTTGTTACCCCTGAGTGGGCAGCAAACTTTTATAATTTTGGATTAGTTTTCCCAGTGAGGGTAGTCTCTTTCAGTTGTTGTTGTTAAACATGACATATTTTGGACGTGCTCTGCGGAGGCCGGTGCCTCCGTGTACTATTTTGTTACATTAATATAATTAGTCAAATTTAGAAAAAAAATATTTAAATCAATATCAATATCAACTAATATAAATTTAATTTATTAAATTAAATTTTTGATTATTTATGATGTATAAATAACATGGATATGAAATAATTTAATATTGGCGTATGTTTAATCTTTTATTCATATTTTTATAAAAAAATTAATTTATATTATTAATATGAAAATAATTTATTTTAATTATTGATATTATGGTTTGAAATTATGATTTATTATTTAATTTTTGGTTCAAATGCCTACGACTAATGAGATTGATTTTTTTTGAATTTACGTTAAAATCTCAATTCATACATACCTTCACATCATGGGGTATGGTAGTGAGAAGACAATTGAATAAACTTTAACTTTAGGTATGTCACTAAAATTTTATGAAATTGAATTTATAACAAAGCTAACCTTACAACAAAAGAGACAAAGTGGTTGTAATATCAACAAGGACAACTTTCAAAGAAGACATATATATTGACACGGGCTCCCCTACATTTTATTAATCCTTCACATTTACCAAATCTGACATTCCACAACTTGCATATTTGTTTATTAGAAGTACGTTGAGACATATTGACTTGTTTTCTTATCCATGGCCCTACCCTTTCGCCACGTAATTATTTTTCTTACTAACTCCATTTCAACATCTAATTATTTATTATTAATGTGTCTAACTCTTTCCATCTAATTTAGCTATATTTAAACTAAGTGACAACTATATTGAAACTAAGCTCTAGGGACAAGTTACTATTCAACACTTATTATTTATATATTATTATTTATATGATTTTATTCTTCTATTATCATTTTTAACAAATTTAAAAGTCCTATGAAAAGGGCATAATCTAACTTATAGACTAAATAACAATTTTCATGGATAATACAATTTCAAGCAAGATTGTGATTTTTTGTCATTTAAAATATTTTTTTTTGAATACATAAATGGATTCAACACCTTGAAAAACCCTTGGGAAACTCAAATTGTATATATTAAACAACTTAAACTCAAGTTTTATTTTTTTGCTTAATTTGGTTAAAATTAACTAAAAAATATTTTATCTATAAATTAGACTACACCTGTAAAAAGTTCCATATGTCAAATTTAACTTATATTTATGAATTTTTATATATTTGTTTTCATAAATAAATTTTAATGAAAACAAAATTTAAAATAAAGTTTGTACCAATTGACAAGAATAAAAAATAAATAACTGCTTTGGAAAGAAGCTTCAACTTCTACTATTTCAGAAAGCCAATCTACTACTTCTTGTGACTCACTGGTAAATTAAAATTTATGCACTAAACCAATGATTAGTGGGATCTATTTTCTGCAAGATTTTTTTCATAGTATATATTCTCTTGTAAAACCAAATAAATCTTTCATTGAACGGGTTAATATTACTTGTATAATTGATTAAATAAGAAAGAAAAAAATATTAATTCAATTTGTACATAAAATTTTTTGGTAAATTTTTATTTTATATATTATAAAAATGAAAAAATAAATATGATTTTCATAAATTATAAAACTATATTATTCAACTAATATAGTAGTACATATAAATACATCAATTTCCATTTTAAAATGTAATTTATTTTTTTGCATATTCAAGAACCCTAACGTTATATTATCACACGAATCCTTAAGAGTATATCCACTGGACAATAAATAAAAAACCAACTAGTTTAAAACAATCTAGCAACTTTACGAAACCTAGAATATGACCACTCATTTAGAGAATTTAGAACGATTGAATAATAATAACCACACAACATTTTCCTATGATCAAGTGAGGCAATAACAACATTCTCCCATGATTTAATTAATATATATGATGTGAGTCAATAACAACAAATTGTAGCTCAGGACCTCTATAAGGACACAACGAATGGTTGGTAAATGATAACATTCACCCCTCTATCATGCTACAAACATAAAATATAAAATATATTGTAGTAGGAATGGTTGGGTCAATAACAACATTTCCCCCTTTCTATCCTGCTACAAATATAAAATATATTGCAATAGGAATGGTTGGGTCAATGACAACATTCACCCCTTTCTATCTTGCTACAAATATAAAATAAAATATATTGAAGTAGGAAACGAGGTTTTGCCATGCAGACAATATGTATTTAATTTTGATTTTTATTAGATTTTCAAAATGAAATTGGTTTATTTTTTAAAATGTAAATAATAATTCATAAAGAAGGAAAATAATGATGTGTAAACATGTTTATGTTTTAAATATTTTTTTCTTTAATTAATAAAGAAATACAATTTATTTTATCATTGGATAAAATTAACTTAAATTTCTTTACGCATCATGAAAGTATAGGCAATATATAATATAGTTGATATTGTAGTTTTTAATTCAAAAGAAACACAATTGATATTTTAGTTTTTAATTTGCAAGAAATATAAGGGGAAATGTAAGAAAAATATATGCAACAATTAAACCTTTGAATGACACAACAATGTAATCATTTTTGCATAATAACTATCATCTATGGATTTGGGTGCAAAAATTTGGATTGCATGCTTCATTAGGCTATCATAAGAATTTTATGAGCAATTCTTATATCACTTATGGTTTAGGTTCATTTGGTTGTGTGTAAATCAACTACATAAAATCATTAAGATAATGTCATAAATATTTAGTTAATATAGCTTCATACATAAATTGAATTAAATGCTTTTGTAATCACTTGGTTTGGGCCAATAATCAAGTGATATCATTTTGCAAATTTGTGTGGCAGGGACTACCTTGCCATGCAACACTTGTTATGTATTGTGTGGAAGCGACTACCTTTCCATGCAACACTTATTATGTATTGATGCTTGACAACATCTACCAACCATTTAATTTATATAGATATGCTAGTTGATAAGTTAATGAATTTAGAAGTATTTAATTTAGAAAAAATGATTTTTTATTTTTATTTTTTTAGTTAAAGGTTAGGTGAATTTGTTTCGGGGTGGTAGCTCAAGTGGTCAGGAGTATGATTTGTTCTCCATCTGTTCTCCATCCATTTGGGTTCAATAGGGACATGTTTGGCCAATGTGATAAGACATCCAAATTTTTGCTAAGTCATATGTTATTGGCGCATATCTAGCTTGTGCATTGTTGGATATACTCCTGGTGTGATAGTGGCAACTAGAAAATCTAGTTTCTGCGTTGTTGGATATATTCTTTGTGTGATAGTGGAAACCAGAAGATCAAATCTAAAGCCTCGCCCAAATTATTCCAATGTGTTATTCATTCACCATGGTTTAAGAAAGAAGAAAGAATGAAGTTAGGTGAACTTAATTGAAGACATATTTTGCAATGTTTCATTTCTTTGTTAATGATTTTATACATACTTATTAGTGGATGGATATAATCTCATAGTTATTTTTTATTTTTATTTTTTTTATATGAGAACGCAGATTTTTATTTACTTGTATTTGTGTAAAACTTTATGAAAGTAAATTGTGTTTAAATTTGAAATATTTCAATTTCAAGTGGGCACTCCATCCATTATTAGGGTATTAGTCAAAATATTATGGCTAATCCTATAATAATGAGTAGAGTGTCTATCGAAATGTTGGGGATGTATCACACTTAAACATAGTTTATTTTTAGAAAATAGTGTAGGGTATCTAACACACAAAGTATCATGTTCTTTTGTTTAATTTTTTCTCTAAATTGAGTTGGAATTATGATGGAACCCTGAGTTTCACTTATATGATGGGAGTTTTTTGTTTTGTTTTTGTTTTTTATTTTCAAAACTTGGCCCTTTGGGGTTTTGGCCAATTTTAAGGAAACCTAGATAGTTAGTATTTTGAAAAAATGAACAAAATGCACGGAACTAAGATGCATTAGAAAAATAAAGTTTTCCAAAAATGAAGCGATCTAAGTACCCCATATCAGACGCCGTAAAAATATTACATAACCATTCTATCTCCTTATATGTTATCTACTTAGTTAACAAAAAGTATCAAATCTTAGGATATTTAGCTAATAATTGAAATGCTTATACATTAATTAAAGAGTTCAATAACATCATTAAGGGTTGATAATATTAAGTCATTATATCTCTTTATTATTCAGTTGACTAATAAAATATATCAAAACCATTAAAAAAATACCTCATAGAAGTCCATGTAATATTTTCTTTAATGAAGATAATATTACAAGTGTTGTAGGATGGATTAATCCTTTCCATTCAAGTTAGAAATTAAGCTCTTAGAAAAATTGCATATAAAAGGTCCTAGCATGATATATAAAAACATAATATAAAATATGTGATATGATATCAACCATTAAACAAAGTGAAAGGAGGAGATCAAAACTTTTTTCCTATAATATTATGTAAATTTTTGTCTTACTACAACCTTTAACTTATCAACAATCTTTAACTTATCAAAAAACTTTGCGCGTGCGTGTGCGCACACACACACACATATATATACAGGTCGTCTGGATTTCTTATTTTTGGCACAATGAATCACAAGTTTGGATTTCTTCATCTCAAGCTCTCTGTATATTTATGACAAAATACAAACACCGTAGTCGTGGGTTCAAACCTTACGATGGGGTGATGTTGGCTACTTCGATTTCTTATTGTCATTTAAGATTCCTGTTTTTATGTCAAAATTCATAAAAAGCATTGCCATATAAATCACAAGTGAGTCCACAAAAGGTATGTCCAGTTTTCTGGTGTGATCGAACTCCATAAACAAGTAGGCCGATATTATTATTATTATTATGGTTATTAATAATTTTTTAAATAATATTTTGTTTAAAAATTTAAAAATTATTATATTTAGAGGAAAGGGTAATAGATATGTGTATATGATAAAGCATTATGTTTTTTAAGGGCACTGGATTCACCATTAATTTTATTTAATAAGCAAGAAAAATTTCATTAGATTATCACAAGTTTACATAGAGTACATGCATGGATAAACATGAGTGTATTATGTCTGAGATGAATACGTTTGGGACACAAAAACCTTCCTAGCCTAAAGCATGCTTGGGAGGGACCATCTTCCCTTAAGTGGGAAACTAGATGGTCTCCTTGAGAGTCCTACGAACAATTTTTGACATCATAGAACCATATACATGAATTTACATGTAGAGGAATCAATCAACCACGATGATTACATGCATTGGTGAGGCAAGGATAATAGATATTCATATAAGATAAAGCATTATGTTTTTTATGGGCACTGGATTCACCATTAATTCTTTTTTAATAAGCAAGCAAAATTTCATTAGATTATCACAAGTTTACATAGAGTACATGCATGGATAAACATGAGCTTAGTATGTTCGAGATGAATAAATTTGGGATACAATCATAAAGCATGCTTGGGAGGGACAATCTGCCCTTAAGTGGGAAACAAGATGGTCTCCTTGAGAGTCCTAAGAAAAAGTTTTGACGTCATAGAACCCTAACAAGAACAAGAGTAGCTGAAATTGGGTAGGAAGTGACAACAAAATACCACAAGAAAAAAAATAAGGTAGTAGAGGATGAGAAAGCTTCCCAGAGATTGTTAGTGAGCCTATTCATGCTGAGAGAGATATAGGAAGGGATCATCATAACCCTATGGCAACCATGGAGGTCGTTCCCACTCAAAAAAGGTTCCATTTGTGTTGATGTTGGCCTCCTGCTGTAAGGTTTCACCTTTTGGATTATCTGCAATGATTATCTTGTTGGCAAAAGTTTGCTCCTTCTCCTCATGGTCGAAAGAGCCAGAACTACATGGTTGTTTTTCCTTATTTTTTTCTAGGACCCTAGATTTTTAGGGTTGGTAGGCTTAGTTCCTTGATGAATTGAGTTTGCATTATCTGAATTATATGGTGAGTTCAAGGAAGTTGGAGGAGGGAGTGAGGGAGGGATTGAATTTCGAGAGCGTTAGATAATACCCTCAGAGTCGACCGAGCCTATACTAGATGGGAATAGATATTCACAGTTATGCTTTCCATGACACATATGGCATATTCTTGATCCCTCAGATGATGATCAAATAATTTCCAAACTTCCCAGTGACCATTACTAGTGTTCCTTAGCTCCCGTGCTTCAATAGTTGCAACTAAGAATTTCATATGCTGTGGAAAATCTTCATCAAATTATTCTACCCCTTGGCCATGCCTTGGAGGGGGAGGGAGGTTGAAAACCTCTTCCTCACCTTTCTCTTCTGACACATCCTTGTTCGTGGACCAAGTTGTCAGGTAAGAAAAATCTCTGCCCTTAGTTCTAGATCAGCTCCTTCGGGCCACCGCGCCACTCCTTCTTGGTCTAGAAATATGATGTGGCTCTGCATGAGCTTGATCTACCCCTTTGCTTCTGTGTTGGCCGAGAAATATGACGCAATCACTGTGTGGGCTTCTCCTAGCTACTGCGTCACCCTCTCCTGGCTCAAAATTTTGATGCAGGCACTATGTAAGCCTCTGCGTCACTTCTTTACACTGCGTCACCCTTCCTCTGCCTTCTCTGGCTCTGAAACAACATTTTCACTAAGGACAACTACCTCTCTACTGCAGATTTGCTGGATCTCCTGGCCGATGGCTTCAATGTCCTATGATTTGCAATGCTATGATACCATGTGAAAATTTCTGAATATACACATCATAAACACTAGTGCAATCACTATTTTATCATCTCCTACTTGTTATTACATTCAAAAAATTATTTAAATTTATAAACAGCGATGAAAATCACTACTGCAGACTACACTGACATACAGATCATAATCTAAAACAAATATGAGACAAACACACAAGGGACACCATTATTTTTGGACAACGCGTCCTTGAAAAAACCCAATGTGGGAAAACCGATGTAGTAGATAGAGGGTTTGTATTATTAAGCAAGAAGAATCTGAGTATAATAGGTTGCCTCTCACACCAACTAACCTTTCAGAGAAATCTCAACAGTAGGAAATACATACGAGGGTTTACCTCATTCTCCAAGTCACAACTAATCCAATGCATGGCCTGAATCCGAAAAGCATTGTGAAATCCCAGCGCAATCCCTACTTAGGCCCACATATTGCCTCTAGGAGACTGTGTTAACCCTTCTACTAGATTGATTTGTTGGAGGAAGACTTATTTTTAGCCCTCCCATCTCAGAACCTAGCTTCTCTTGCAAAATCTCGAACTTCTGATAATTAATTTGCATTTCCACTGCAAGAGACCTTGTTGGCTTGCATCAGCTCTATGTGAGCCCCTTCCCGGGCTACGTAGGCCTCTACACTGCCTCTTTGATGCTACTGCTGCCTCTCTTCTAGGTAATCATTGGCTCGAAACTCCTTTCTCATCCAACTCTCTGCTTCTGCCCCTCTCACTGCAATTCAGATCACTAGTTCGATTTTCTTAGAAAACCACACCCTAGAAAAATCGAACTGATTTGGTCACTCAGTGTATCTCCAACTGACCCTCAAGCATCCTCTTATACTTTTCCTATTGATAAATCAATGACCAAGATTAAGTCCCTAATCAACGGCTGAGATTAAAACAGACTTGATCCTCTCCTCTTAGAAGATTTTCACCCATATTTTTATTAATACCCATTAAATTTTTTATTTTCCTAAGTTTAGACTTAGGAACTCATTAAAAATATTAATTATTTTAATAACTCACAATTCGGGTGAAATTTATCCAAATGATTTCTAGGTGTTGGAGATATTATGTATTCTAGCCCCTCCACAAAATTTCGGAGCTAGAGTACATCCAATGCTACCCCAAAATCAACACAATCTCCTCTCCAAATTGGCACAAACTTACCTCCCTAGGGTGCACTCATCGTCCACCTAAAGCTCTACACTAAACAACATTGAATCACCCTCTCCTGGCTCAAAATATTGACGCAGGCACTGGCGAGTCTTTGCGTCACCCTTCCTCTACATTCTCTTTCTCTAGAAAAATGTTGTCACTCAGGACAACTGCCTCTCTGCAACATATTTGATGGATCTAAAGGATGATGGCTTCAGTGTCCTATGATCTGCAATGCTTTAATACCATGTGAAAATTTCTGAATCTACACATCAGAAATCCTACTACAATCATTGGTTTATCATCTCCTACTTGTTAATACATTCAACAAGTTATTTAAATTTATAAATAGTGATGAAAAACACTATTGTAGCCTACACTGACATATAGGTCATAAATTAAAACAAATATGAGACAACCACATAACGGACATTGTTATCTTTGGACAACACGTCCCCGGAAAACCCAATGTGGTAAAACTGGTGCAAAATATAGAAGGTTTGTATTATTAGGCAAGCAGAATATAAGTACAACAAGTTGCCTCTGACATCGGATAGCCTTTCAGAGAAATATTGACAACAAGAAATACATACGAGGGTTTACCTCGTTCTCCAAGTCACAACTAATCCACTGAGTGGTCTAACTCTGGAAAGCACTGCGAAATCCAAACATAATCCCTGCTTGGGCCAACATATTGCCTCTAGGAGACTGTGTCACCCCTTCTGCTAGATCGATTTGTTGGAGGGAGACTTCTGTTCAACCCTCCCAGCTCAGAACCTAGCTTCTTCGGCAAACTCTCAAAATTTTGACAATTATTCTGCATCACCACTGTAAGAGACCCTCTTGGTCTGTGTAAGCCCCTTCCTGGGCTACGTAGGCCTCTGCGCTGCCTCTATGATGCTACTGCTGCCTCTCTGCCTAGTACTTGTTGGCTTGAAACTCCTTTCCGATCCAACTCTCTGCTTTTGCCCCTCTCACTGCAACTCAGATCACTAGTTTGAGTTTCTCAACAAACCGCGCCTTATAAAAATCGAATTTATTTGATCACTCGGTGTATCTCCAACTGACCCTTAAGCATCCTCTTATACTTTTGCTATTGATGAATCAATGGCTGAGATTAAGTCCCTAATCAACGACTAAGATTAAAATAGACTCGATCCTCGCTTCTTAGAAGATTTTCACCCATATTTTTATTAATACCCATTAATATTTTTATATCCTAAGTTTAGACTTAGGAACCCATTAAAGATATTAATTATTTTAATAACTCATAATCCAGGTGGAATTTGTCCAAACGATTTCTAGATCTTGGAGATCTTATGTATTCTAGCCCCTCCACAAAATTTCGGAGCTAGAGAACATTCGATGCTACCCCAAAATCAATACAATATCCCCTCCAAATTGGCACAAAATTACCTCCCTAGGGTGCACTCATAGTCCACCGAAAGAAGGGTGCGCTCTCCCAATCTTGCATCACCTTTTCTGCATTGTGTCACCCTTCCTCTACGTTCTCTGGCTCTGCAACAATGTTGTCATTCGGGACAGCTGCCTCTTTGCAGCAGATTTGCTGGATCTCCTGGCCGATGGCTTCAGTGTCCTATGATCTGCAATGATCTGATACCATGTGAAAATTTCTAAATCCACACATCAGAAATTCTACTGCAGTCACTGGTTTATCATATCCTACTTGTTATTACATTCAACAAGTTATTTAAATTTATAAACAATGATGAAAAACACTATTGTGGCCTACACTGACATACAAATCATAAACTAAAACAAATATGAGACAAACACACAAAGGACATCGTTATTTTTGGACAATATGTCCCCAAAAAAACCCAATGCAGGAAAACCGGTGCAACAGATAGAGGGTTTGTATTATTAAGCAAGCAAAATCTGAGTACAATAGGTTTCCTCTCAAATCGGCTAACCTTTCACAGAAATCTTGGCAGCAAGAAATACAGATGAGAGTTTACCTCATTCTCTAAGTCAAAACTAATCCAATGAGTGGCCTAACTCCGGCAAGCACTGCGAAATCCCAGTGCAATCCCTTCCTGGGCCAGGGTCTTTCCTCTAGGAGGCTGTGTCACCCCTTCTGCTGGATCAATTTGCTGGAGGAAGAATTTTATTCAGCACTACCAACTCAAAACCTAGCTTCTTCGACAAAATCTTGAACTTCTAATGATTATTCTGCACTTCCACTACAAGAGACCCTCTTGGCCTGCGTGAGCCCCTTCCTGGGTTGTGTAGGCCCTCTGCACTACCTCTATAATGCTACTGTTGCCTCTTTTCTTGGTACTTGTTGGCTCGGAACTCCTTTTCGGTGAAACTCTCTGCTTCTGCCCCTCTGACTGCAACTCAGATCACTAGTTCAATTTTCTCAGCAAACCACACACTAGAAAAATCAAACTGATTTGATCACTCAGTGTATCTCCAACTGACCCTCAAGCATCCTCTTACACTTTTCCTATTGATGAATCAATGGACAAGATTAAGTCCCTAATCAATGGCTAAGATTAAAACAGACTTGATCCTCGCCTCTTAGAAGATTTTCACCCATATTTTTATTAATGCCCATTAATATGTTTATTTTCCTAAGTTTAGACTTAGGAACCCATTAAAAGCATTAATTATTTTAATAACTCACAATCCAGGTGGAATTTCTCCAAACGATTCTGGGTCTTTGAGATCTTATATATTCTAGCCCCTCCACAAAATTTCGGAGCTAGAGCACATCCAATGCTACCCAAAATCAACACAATCTCTTCTCCAAATTGGCACAAACTTACCTCCCTAGGGTGCACTCATAGTCCACCAAAAGAAGGGTGCACTCTCCCCTTGGAAAGCTCTACATTGAACAACATTGTGACTAGGCTAAGTAATTGGAGCAACAAAATAAATATGTGATTAACAAAAGACACCAAAAGTTGCTAAACTCCTATTTATAATTTTTAGGTTGTCTTCCCATGTGGGTCCCTCCATTATGTCTTTCAACCCCCTTCCTTGGAACATCAAGTTTCCTCCGAAGGTGATGCATATTTCAAGTGGGCGTGGCCCCGACGTCCCACCATCAAAATGACTTTTGGCCTCCTTTTGCTAAGTCCTAGCCCAAAATTTTGTGGATCCCATAGTAAACAAAATTTCCAAAATTGTGATAATAAACTCAAGGAAAATTATTCTAGGAAGGGACATTACAAAATCGTCTCTCTGGCACTTTGGAACCCTTTTATTGCTAAGAGCGAGTGTTAAAATTATAGCAAGAAAAGGCTTCATTTGACTTGTGTCTTAGTCAAATGGATAAATTCGATTTTCCATATCAGTAGGATGACTTGGATTGCAGTTAGCTAGAGTGACATGGATTTGTCTCCTTGTTAAGTCAATAAATTTGAGTTATAGGCTAGAAGTAGAGTTGTTCATTGGTTGATTGCTAAAATTTAGCAATCTAGTGGAGTTATTTTTAGTTAAACTTAGTTGATTGAGCTCTAGTGTTTAGTAGTGTCAGTAAGAGTTCAATTGAGTAGTTATAACAATTGTTAACTCAATGATCTCTCAATTATTTGATCAATTTAATAAAAGTAGTCCCAATCATGCATGGAATTCAAATTGCCTAGTTGGAGTGGAGGAAAAGACACATTGTAATTTTCAAAAGTATACTAGTTGAGTGTCCAATGTTTTTGCATTGAGAAGGTGGTCAATTCCTTCAAGATTTGTGGAATGAAATAGGGAATTCTCCTATTTTTTAGGGGCTAATTTCCTCCAAGATTGTGTAAGTAAATAGGATGATAACTGAGGCCTATTTGGGCTAAGTGTTGGTCAGAGAAGGTCAGTGAGCAAGAGATCAAAATTGCAGTGCAGGTTGTGCTTCAGGATTGAACCAAGACATTGTAATGAATCCATATTCTCATCTGAATAATGAAAAGAAACGAAGGTGATTTTCCTAATTGGGTTCCCCTATAAAATCATTGTGTTCCTTTTGTTTTTAGGTTTGCATTTTATTGCATGTGTTTCTATCGTGTGTTTTCCTTTCCACAAAATAATAGAATAAATTTTTGTATCTTGATTTCAGTTCGATTTCATTAGAAGTAGAAAATTTCTTGCAATTTCTAAAAGTTTCAAGGCTACCCAGATCAAATATCATAGCTCTCAGATATCTAATGTAAATGGATCCATTCACCCATGATGCATACAAAGAGACATATTGTTATAGACATATTTGGGCATTGCAACCCCAATCATACATGTCAATAAACCAAGGGCTCTTAAACCCCTAAAAGTGTTGTTTCATACCCTAAAGGATCATGGTCAACTGATTACATCATTTCCCAGAAGTTCCACCTGAAAAACCACTCAGAACTTGCCAAAACTGGACCATACAGACTGCTCTATGCTTAGGGTGCAATGCATACTGGCTGTACACTAATCAGGTGCGATACATAATGGAAGAGCCTTCTGTGGGGTGTCATGGGCAAGATTAGACAAATGGCAGAGACAGTTTGCTGAGTGGAAACCTAGAGAATCTTCTAGAAACTTCTCATATGACACTTGCCTCTCTGAATTCGCCCAGGGATGAGTAAGAGATCAATAAAATCTCCAAGTGGAACCAAGAACTATCAATGAAATGACACTAATCAAAAACCTAGAAGCTAACTCTCCCCTCTGCAAATACCTATAAATGGATCCCGCAGTTGAGAGATCTAGAGGCTGGAATTTTGTAATTTGGAAGGAAGTGCTGTTGGTTTCTCTTTGAGAAGAAACATTGTATTGTTGGGTGATCTTGCTTTTCATGAGGTGAAGAGGGCTTTCATGCTGGGAGGATGATGCTGGATCAAACAGCTGGGTTGTAATCCTCTCTTCTATTTCTACTATCAATAAAGTTCTTTGAGTTTTCCTCCACATAATCATGTATTTGTGAATCTTGTTATTTGTAGATGCAATTGTATGGTTAATGTATTTATAATTCTGCATTGTTTATGATATCATAGATCGAGATGCTTTGATGGTTTTTTGTTGCTTTGCCTCTACAAGTATTCTCTAAAGCGGGACAAGTAGGATAAGAGTGACAAGCTCTATCAAGGGAGAGAGGAAACAAGCAAGGAGCCAAGTAGAAGATACAGGTTGGTCCTCTTTGCTTCTCTCTTATCTATCATACATAAAGGAAATCTTGAAGCACATTGAATTGTTTGTTTCTAAGATAGTTACTTGTCTTAGTGGGACTAGCAAATCGAAAAGACACTAGTTTTCCCGGAAACAAAATGGCGACTCCCCTGGGGAGCGAATAGTTTGTTTGTTTGTTTGTTGCTATTGTTTGCTTTATCAACTACAGACGGAGCCTGAAGTTAAGCCAACTAGCCTTCGAACTACCCTTGCTTGCAAGTGCAAAGTAGATCAACGCTGCTTCAGTCAATCTTCGGGTTGGTTTATGAAATGAACATCTGACTTGCAAACATCCTAAGTGCCCTTGTGGTAGCTCAATAACCTCATAATATCATACCCCTATACTTTGTTTTTACTGTCTGTCATAGCTCAACCTAAATCACTGAACTTAGCTGCAAATTTCGAGTGAAAACCAAACTCAGTTTTGTTCCCTGGTCCATTGCACTGTCTGTAACTGGCATCCTAGATGCATCGCACCTCCCGTGTGTTGCAGGTGAGATGCATCCCTATTTCCATTAAGGACGGGTGCGATGAATGAATGATACCATTTCTCTCTCTAGAATTTGGTTTTTTCGTCCTTGTTTTCATCTCTATTCAGTAGTTTTGTTGCTTATGATCAATATATCATTGCTAAAGCCAACTTCCTTCACATTATTCAGCCTCCATTCATGAGGATTTGTGAATGATTTTTATGTATTTTTCATCATTTACAGTCCTCCTTTGTCAAGAGTAGCTTAATCGAACTGTCGTTTTTGATGCAAAGAAGTGTCACAACTGTCATTATGAGTTGAAAAGAAGAGCGTCATAAAGTCTTCCTCTTCTAGATAGTCGATTGTACTTTTGCCATTGTATTTGATTTGAATTATCAATATTTGGAGTGTCAAAAGTAGTTTTCCATTTGAAATTGAAAGTGTCATCTTAGTCTTCCTTTCATTTTGAAAAGAAATAGTTAAAGTGTCACTTTGAAGAAAATAGTTCAGATCTGTACTTAGTTTTCCTTATTTGGCATTCTCACATTAAGGAAACGGAAAAACAAATACATGCATGTGCATTTGTATTTAGACTACATGCTGAAAATGATTTAGGAAAATTGCATTTAGTGTGTGCTCTCTGCTCTCTGTTGAAAGAATTGTACTCTTCTTTCCTTAGTAGCTAGGATTTTCATTGCTAAAAGAAAACAAATGACTATTTATCATTTTAGATTGCATATTTAGGAATTTTACATCTACATCATGCGGTGAACCTTGAAAGGCAAACTTGTAAAAATATCAACTCTAAAATAAACCTTAATGAACTTAAAAACACTTTGGAACCTAACGCAACACATCTAGAGGTCTGGGCTAGAGACATATTCCAGTGTCGTAAAACCTGGTAACTATCGTTTTCATCGAAGGTTGGGTGATTCCTCCTCTTTGATATGACAAGTGCCAGTATGGACTTGTGCTCCCCATATCGTCGAGTATATATTGGGAGACCACAATAGGCTAATATCATTTATCCTTAGGAAGCTATGGCTACCGCCCTATCGATCGCAATGCACTGAACACAACATTCAGGAAGATTGACTACCGTACGTAAAATCCTTGGTAATTTCTCTTTAATTTACCACCAAGGTGTATATTGTAGTTTTGTGATTGGTTTGGTAATCCCTCTGTCTAGATTTCTAGAGTAGTCACTTTCGTTCCTTTTTGACTCCTTAAAAGAAAAGGTCCATCTGAGCACTTGTCACTTCAAGCTCATTAAAAATCGAAGGCGACTAGAGCCATCTTTAGCTTTTTCTTGACTCTTAAAAATTGAAAGAGCAAAGTTGTGTCAAAGTGTCATAAAATTTATTTAATTCGGAATAACATTTTCCCCTTTTTAATTTTGAGTTGATCAAGTAATCCACAATCGTGGAAGAAAGTTAATCAAAACCTCATCGTTTGTGGAGGCTAGCGAGTCAACCGTCTTTGAATCCAAAAATGAAACCATTCCGAGCGAAATGGTCTTGTTTAACTAAGTCCACCTCTTTTGGTTTATTTGAAACTTGTGTTTCAACATCATCAGAGACTATAGTTACTCCGATCATTTATGGTACATCTACCTTTACATAAAATGTTCTGCAGTTACAAGAGGACATTAGAACTGATCCTAGTGTAACAGTAGACACTTCTATACCTGAAACAATTCCATCTAGAGCTAATCCAGAAACTAAATTTCACTTACCTAAACATCTGGAAGTTGAGTTCCAAAATTCAGAAGGTTTCACCCCTCTAGTATCTGTCACTATAGAAGCTATACCTTCTTCGGCTCTGGAAATATTTTACAGACCCGATGGTCTACCTCTTCCACCTGGACTAATTGCTATAGAGGAAGTTGTAGAAGATCTTCCATCCAGTACTCCATTGCAATTTGGAGCTGGGATCCACTTATATCCTTCTATTCCTGAAGTTAGTTCTTTTAATCATCCTTCATCGCAAGTTCCTATCGAATCGCTAGGAAATCTTTTGGATAGGATAAATATGTCTGAACAACTATCAACATCTAGGACTGTGCCATATGATACAGCCACAGTAGAACTTCCTGCTACTACTCCTACGATGTTTGCTGGTATACCATCTATCCCAACTAGTTATCAATCACTATATGGAGTCCACCCAGGGACTGTTTCGATGACATGGTCTGTTCCTATTTTCTCCTTTGGAATCCTATCTGGCATCCCTTATGTTGAAGCTCAACAAATTGATCCTGCATAATAGTTTCAATTTGGGTAGCCCAGTCTCCAAAGGCCCATCTATCCTTTGAGCACTGGATTGCCACCATACAGGGGCAGTATGCTTTTTCATTGTTCCCTCCAGGGGAATAACCATATGACAGCTCACAACAAAATTCAGGTCAAACTGGAATTACATCTAGTGGTTGGGTACCAATATTGCCTCAACAACCAAGGGTTTTATATTCAATGCAACTGGCCCAACCTATGTCAAATATCACCACTACACCTGCTATTGTGACTGTGTTGCAAGTACAAGCACAACTTGTTGTATGTCAACCTCAAGTCTCTTAGGTTGTAGTACAATAGCCTCTTGTCCCTACAGTTCAATCACAACCTCAGATTAGTGCTTCATTAACTGGAACGACTCAGGCTCAAATAGGTACAATCACTCCGCATCTTGGCCAATCATCTAGTATTGGGAAACAACAAATGGTTCAACAACCATGGCTGGTGAAATATCAACAACCACAATTCTAGCAAGCTTATCGAGGACCTGAACAACAAGGCTTTGTAGGTAATGGGCAACTGCATTTTCAAAGCAGTTACCAACAATCATACTATAATGGTTATGCCCATCAACCTTATCAAAGTTATCAGCATCAAATACATTATGATGGTATACAAAGACCTACTGTTCAGGCAATCCCATCTTATCCTGGGTATGCTTCTCCAAACCTGAATCAATAGTTGTCTTTTGTAGCAACTCTAGAATTACCAGATCTGAACCGCCTGATAAATGATCCAATTGCTTACGCCCCTTAGTGGCCAGTGATTCCTCATAAAATTCCCTCTGATATTCCTAAATTCAATGGAAATATGGGTGAAGATCCATCGAATCACGTAATGACCTTTCATTTGTGGTGTTCATCCAACACCCTCAATGATGATTCAATTAGGCTTTGCCTTTTTCAACTAACGCTAACTGGTCCAACAACGAAATAGTACATTGAATTGCCTAGAGCTTCATTCGATAACTTTAGCGCCCTTGCCACTACCTTTTTAACCCAATTTCAATTACCCATAAGGTACGAAACGAGAACAGAACTCCTTACCAACTTTAAACAAACAACAACCACTCACAATACTGATCATATTCATGAGTGGCAATGTCGTCGTCAAATGGTAAAGACGTATGTTCTTGATCAGCTCCTAGCTAAGTGGTTTATTAAGTCATTATTTCCTTCTATTACTAAATATGTGGCGAAGGGAGGAGTTGTCCCTGAAGAGCAAGTCATTGCTCGTGCACAATATTTGGACTTGATCTATACTCAGTCCAACACACTGTACGACAAAATTCCTGACCTCTCCTAGACCAGAATTTTCTATTCCTCCCCCTCCTAAATCGAACAGGGACTCTCATTCTAGTGATGGTGTGATTGGTACCTCAAGTACGGAAACCAAAAAGGCTCCATCTGGTAAAGTCCTTGCAGTTTCTAGTCAAAAAGAAAATGACAAACTTCTTGCCTTGGAGGTCAATGTCGTGTCATCTGACAAAGGTAAAGAACCAAAGCAACTAGGGGGTAAGAAAAAAGGGAAAAACAAAAAGAAGAAACAGGAATATTCGACTCCTGATAAATCTTCTTAAAACCCTACTGGGAAACAGAATCCTCGTTATCCATGTTTAATATGTAACGATGAGAATTTCAAGAGATATTGTCCACATCGAGATGAGGTTGCGAAATTTTTAAAGACTTCAACTACCTCAGCAGTGTTGACTGATCCGTTTCCAAACCTAGAAACCAACCTGGTTGTTATCGATCATGCTTCCAAATCCCAAGTTCTTATGTTATCCATCTCGACATAGAAAAATGATGCTTTGATATTGATGAGGAATAAATATTATGGGAATCCATAGATGTCGAACAATAAGGCTACAGATCAACCCAGTAGTTCGACAACAACTTCATCAGAAGTTGTGCCACCCATCATTCTTGAATTAACTATAAAGCCACCAAAGGGAGTAGTACATAAATCGACATGTAATCCTCGTGCTCGAGCAGCACATAATTATAATATAGTGGAGGATCTGGCTTAGTCGCCATCCGCTATGTCAACACTTGAAGTACTGCAGAATTTCCCCTCCCAAAAACAGGCTTTGTTATCAGCTATAGGTGCGATTGACCCAGTGGATTCCAATCTTGTGGCCTTTAACCATAAAGGATATGAACCTTAGTTACCGAACCAACTCGCTTTCCCTATACAGGTAAAAACCCTCAACAAAACTGTTCATTGAACAATCATTGATGAGGAGGCATCTACCTGTATAATGTCAATGAGTTTCTGGAAATCTTTAGGCTCACCACCCTTGTCACGATCATCAATGACATTAAAAGTGTTTGATGGAAGAACATACATACCATATGGGATATTAAGTAACTTGCAAGTTGAACTGGGGGCAAGACAATAGAAATTTAAGTTGACGTAATTGATGGAAACCTTGAGTACAATATGCTATTGGGAAGGCCTTGGATTTATGCTATGGCTACTGTTGTGTCAACATATTTTAGAAAGATTGCATTTCTCTTCCAAGGCAGAATTACAATGGTTGACCAACTAACCTTTTTCCCCAACGGTTCACAAGCTACTGGAAGCATTCCATTGATCCATGGAAGTCCTCAATCGCTTCAAAATGTCAGAGTAGGTCTTCTAAAAGACCCTTCTTTAATGGGAACTTTTGCCGTCCCACCTCCGAGTAATCTGGCGGAAGTGGAAACAATAGAAACCTGCCACATGATATCTTCTACATCATCAAAGATTAAGAAAAACTCTGACCATTTTGATAGTGTGGATCATCACGAGGTGTTACCCCCAAGCCCCATAGAATCTTTGTAGCAATCAATTTTCTGGCCTTCGGTGTTGAACCCAAATCAACACTTAGCGAGTGTTTGGATAGATAGGTCTCTATAGTATGGTACCTCTTCCGATCCTTGGTCTCGTATACATTCTATAGACAAAGGAATCATTTATTCGATGATAGGAGAGAAGCCGTGGGAAGATTACCACCATCATTCCCACCTTCAAGATAACAATGAATATTATTCAAGCAACCTTAATCATCCTTCAGTTTTTTTGATTTTCTATCAAAAACTGTAAAACAAGGACCCCTGGAGAAAAATTCTAGTCGATTCTTTCACTTGATCTCGTAAAAGAACCTTGATTCCATCCACCTCATAACCATGAGTAGGTTGGTGAATGTAATGAAGCTTGGGGGGCATGCACTAGTTGTAAAGATAAGTTTCCTTGTAGGTTATGTGATTGGTCTACCACACCGGTCTGTCACACCATTCACCTTTGTCTATTCTGGATGAAGCCGTCCTGCTTCACTGTAGTGATTTCCATCTAGTGACAAGAGACTCCCCTTTTCATCATGCTGGGGGCATGCAAACCACATGAGCAATGTTTCCGCAAGGTTCAAGCTTGTTAAAAAATAAACCTGCCACTAAGCATAGTTTCTTGTGATTCAAGCTCGTTAAAAAATGAATCCACCCTTAGTAAATAACCTTTGTGATTGCCTTGCTATCAGCCTTTTGAGCCTTGGTTGTGTTCTTACTGTCACCTCCATTATTTTGGTTGATCATACGCTTCCACTTGATTGTTTACCCTTTTGAGGAACAACTGCGATGAGTGATTCTATTAGCCACCCTCTTTACACTGTCGTGTTTAAGAAGTTCCAAACTTACCTGGAACCAGTTGCTACCTAAAAACATCACTTGTTCCTCAAAAAACGAGTTTCTTTTAAGCTCTTTTTAGACTCGTAAAATATGAAAAGATTGCCAAGCTACTGGCCTTATTATCACCCCAAGAAACTCTCCTAGGTTGTATATCGGGGATGCTCAGGAACATTACAAATTCAATAAAATGTTGGAAATATGGTGGATGAATGAAAGAAATGCTGCATATTCAAGCCAGATAACTACTTCTACTGTGCTTAACCCCAGACATGGGTGAACACCCCCAGACTACAAGGCTTTAGACCACCAATTACTCACAGTTTGAGGATTTAGTGGAAATGGAGAATACTGACCACACCAGCAGATGCACAAGACCATGTGATGGCCGGCTGCAACTAGTAAAGAGGTATGTAAATCTATTATCTAATGCAAAGACATGATGATAGCTTTATGGAATTAAAACAATAGAAATCTGCATAAAAATTCAATGATACATGCTAGATTCAAACACAGAGGTGGGATGACAGCCCCTCTAATGCTAAACATCTATAGCACATGAATAAATGCATAACAAGCACAACCTAGAACAAAGAAGAAGAAGTGGAAAGTGAGCAATTAACAACAAAAGAAGCTTGCATTAGCTGAAAATGAAGACCAAACGCTGCAGGTATCATAGTAATTAAAGTCTCCAGAAGTTGAAGCTTACAACAAGATAACATTCATCAACCTTGATTACATCTGTTTTTTGGGTATCTATAGAGTTTAATTACAAAATTTCTCTGTTGGTCCATGCGTGGAGGGGTCAGAATGGACCACCAACTGCTTTAATTGTCTGATATGGGTGTCTGCTGCAACTTGCTGCTTTAATGAATAAATTTGATCTTTTCTGCTGCTCGGTAGTCTTCTCAGGTAACTGGAGTCGTATGGGATGACATCCCATAACTGTTAAATGCACTGGTTTGCTCGAGGCAGGTCCTTTCCCTTCTCGGCCATTTTTCTTATTGAATGCGATGGTTGAAAAACTAACTGAGCCGAGTACTAAACACTGGCCACCTGCATCCTTTCGAGAGTATGAATTTGGCTATGTTGCGCTGTCTAGGTCCCTTGATCACTTCTGTTGTGGGTTGCATCGTTGTGCTGTCATATTTCCACTTCCAACCCTCTGTCTCTGTCTCTCGGCCTCTTTTAGATGATGGGATGGCTATTCGGGCCTTTGTGATCTCTTGAAAGTGCCTAACAATGATTATTTTCTGTTGTAAATGGAAAACGCTGTAACACTAAGGAATCCCGCCCATTTTTCTTCTTCCGGACTTCAAAAGTCCTTAAGCATGATTAATCCTTTTATCGGGTCTGCTTTTCAGGTTGCTGCCGCATATCGCAGCCGACCGGTTCCCTTGCTTCCCTTTGTATTTGAAAATTCATGAAAAATGCTGGAAAACATGAAAAATTTCCATTGGCGGACTTCAAAAATTATAAATTTCCCTTCTGAAACCAGTCGGGTCCAAGTCTTATCGCATCACACACATATACATACAAAGGTTGTGCCCCTTTGGTTTTGGTGATAGCGATACGCCGATGCGACGTGAGTTGTTGATCTGTGCGCGCGATCGATAGTTCATATTTAATCGCCCATTGTTGATCGGCAATGCCTCTCCTGTCTGCGCCGATTGGCACTACTTGCCTATGCCGATTCCGATCCGCCGATTAGATCTAGGCCGTTGACCAGCCAGATCTAACGGCTATTGTGCCACCATCGTTTAAGCTTGCGCCTGTGGGTTTTTTGATGGTTTTGTAGTGTTTTCGCCTCCCGATAGTGTATTGCTGACCCTCCAAAGGCTTTTCGGCTGCAACTATTTTGATCGGTGGATGACCCTTGACAAAAATTGGAGATTTCAATAGCATGCATGGATCCCTTGGCATGATTTTAAGCAGAATTACAAAATTTGGGAGTGTTTTTGGATCCATTTTTATCCTTTTTGTATAGCAGTGCTAACACTGGCTCCCTCTGGGGATGAGATCCTCCCTCTAAGGTCTCAAGAACCTGCAGATCATGCCTTCCTGACGAAAAAAAAATAGCAAAATTCCTAGTGTTCCATTGGGCATGGAGTCTACTGCACCTATACTAAAACTGATAAATACACAATATTTACAAGTTTTAAGGCCAAAGACCTTAAATCACATAAACTTTCAAAAACCACCCATTAACTGGGCCATCAAAGACTGTCTCTCCTCCCATACTTTTCAGTATGAAGGCATTGTTCCCATGAACCTGTGAAATGATTAAAGGCCCTGTCCAAAAAGCATCAAATTTCCCATGATTGCCTTTCTTCTCCTTTAGTGCATCCCATTTCAAAACCAAGTCACCAATCTGAAAATTATTCATTTTTGCCTTCTTATCAAAGGCTTGCTTGATCTTTCTCTGATGTGCTGCAGCCTTTTCAACCAGCTGTTCTCTAATCTGATGCAACTCTGCTAAATTAGTGATCCTATTTTCCATTTCTTCTTCCTCATCCCACTCTTCTTGAAGGAATTTTGCCACAGGGAGAGTTAGCTGAATTGGGAATATAGCTTCAGTGCAATATACCAGCTTGAAAGGAGAATTCCCTGTGGATTTTTTATTGGTCACTCTGTCAACCCACAGTGCATACTTTAGCTTTGAATCCCAATTCTTCTTATTGTCCTCTAACAACTTTTTAATTATCCTGATTAGACTTTTATTAGAGGATTTGGCCAAATCATTTCCTTGAGGATAATATGAGGTGAAATGAACAAGTTTAATACCTATTGAATCATACGTTTCCACCAATTCTTTTGCCCTGAAGGCTGCTGCATTATCTGTTATTAATTTATGTGGACAACCAAATCTGCTGAAGACATTCTCTGTCAAAAATTTCATGACCACATTATGATCAGCCTTTCTGGTAGGGACTACCTCAATCCACTTAGTGAAATAATCAGTAGCTACTAATATCCATCTGTGTTGGCCATTGGAATGTGGATTGATTTCACCAATGAACTCCAAACCCCACTGCTGAAAAGGTCCTTTTGCTTGTATGGGTTTTAGGGGCAAGGACTTCAATTGTTGCTTTCCTTCAAATCTTTGGCACCTGTCACAATATTTAACAAATGAAAATACATCAGAAAATAAAGTGGGCCAATAGTATCCAGCTCTGAGGATTTTATGGGCTGTAGTCTTCCAATAATGGTGCCCTCCACACATGCTGGAATGAAATTTCCGCATGACTTCTTTTGACTGTTCTTCATCCAGACACCTTAATAGCACTCCAGATGGATCCCTCCAGTAGAGCAGATTTTCATTGATACAATATTTAGCTGCCCTGAGTTTTAAAGTTCTAGCTTGACTTTGAGTAAATCCTGAAGGGATTTCTAGCTTCAACAAGAAATTAATTATTGCAGCATACCAATTACAAGAAGCTAGATTCTCAGCCACTGACTGCTTTCTCTGTGGTTCAATTGTTTCCTCTTCTTCTGCCTGACCATTTTCTGCAATAGTGCATAGGAAATCAATATTTAAAGACCTGCAATTTTCTTCAACTAATAATTTGGCAAGACCCTGACCTCTGACTAGCTTGGTGGGCTTCAACTCTATATTAAATTCTATCATTTTTGCAATCCATTTTGCCCTTCTTCCATCAGCATCAGGTTGTGTTAAGACATCTTTTATTGTAGCAGAGGGTACATATGCAATTATCTCGGAATGTAAGATATAAACTCTGAAAGATTTCAAGGATTTAATAAGAGCATATGCTTGTTTTTCAATCATACCATACCTCAGTTCAGCATCCCTCAAGTTCTTGCTGAAAAATGCTACTGGATGTTCTGAACCTTCCTCATCTGCCTGCAATAAAACTGCTGCAATAGTATCTTCAGAGGCAAATGAAAATATATGAAACTCCTTGTTGTAATCTGGACTTATTAATGTGGGAGCTTCCATAATAGCATTTTTAATGGAATCAAATGATTTTCTTTGCTATATCAGTCCATTTGATTTCCGCCCCTTTCTTCAACATGGAGGTAATGTGCTTCACATATTCAGTAAAATTCGTGATAAACCTCATTACAAAATTTATTTTGCCCAAAAATGACTGAATATCCTTCTTTGATCTAGGGACAGACAAAGTTTGAATTGCTTTGACTCTTTCTAGGTCAATTTGGACACCTGCAATAGACACAACATGTCCTAATATCTTGACTTCTTCTAAAGCAAATTGCGATTTTTTGGGATTGACTGAAATTCCAAACCTTCTGCACTTCAAAAACACTCTTTTTAAATGCTGCAAATGGTTTTGATGGCTGTTGGAGTAAACTGTTACATCATCAAGGTAGATAAGCACAAATTTATCCTTCTCTCCCACACATGCTATATCCATAGCTCTCTGAAGGTAGCTCCAGCATTCATTAATCCAAATGGCATTTTGGCATACATAAAAGTGCCCCAAGGAGTGGTGAATGTAGTGTTTTCTTGATCATCTGGATGCACAACAATCTGATTAAAGCTTGAAAAACCATCCAAGAAAGACATTACTTTGGCTCCTGAGACCTTTTGCAGCAAATGCTCCATCTTTGGTAAGGGATAATTATCTTTCTTTGAGCATTTGTTTAGATTTCTGAAATCAACACACAGTCTGATTTCTCCACTCTGCTTCCTCACCACCACTAGATTAGCCACCCATTTTGAATATCTGAGAAGGACTATGATCTTAGTAGCCAACAATTTTTTTTATTTCTTTTTCAATCAATGGAAGAAGCATAGGATTTATTGGTCTTAGCTTCTGTATGAAATGGATGGTGTCTTTCTCCAGAGGGATTTTGTGTTGGATTATGTTTTTATCATACGTTTTCAGATCACTATACTCCCATGCAAACACATTAGCAAACTGCCTCATTAATTTGCAGTATTCAACACTTTGATCAGCTGACAAACGAGTGGACAAGTTTACATATCTAGGCTGACCTGGACTTCCTATATCATGCTTACAGACTGTAGATTTGTCTTCTTTTTGGGTAGCCTTGTAAGGCACATCATTTTGGTCAAACAGTCTCTCAAGAGGAATTAGACCCTTAGGAATATGATTGCTGGGAAGTTGAACAATATTGTCTTTACCAATTTTATTTCTAAGCTGGGACTTGGGGTTTTCTAACAAGGCTTCATTATCTTGGTCAAGTTGCATTTCGGAAACTCATCAATGACTTGCAGAAATCTATTTATCTCATCATCATTATCAAAAACTTTCCAATGCTGGACATTAGTAGGCAAGTATGGTCTATACTTCACTTGGACTTCATACACTAGTCTGGGAGGCATTGGAGAGATAAATAGACTAGTAGGCACAACAAGGGAATCAACAAGCTGATTTTGGGCTCTAGGAATGTATGAAATACAAAAATAATCAAAAGAATTTCTGATTCTCCATACCTCATCTTTGTATGCTTTCAACCTTGGGTGATTTGCCTGAAAGGTTTTATTTACTTGCTGAATAATCAAATCAGCATCTCCAAACACCTTTATGCATCTGATTCCTCTGTCTTTTGCTGCGTTGAGGCCCAAAAGCAGAGCTTCATATTATGCTATATTGTTGGTAACTTGGAAGGCCAGCTTAAAAGACAGCTCTGTGCTTTCTTGCTTTAGAGATACCATCACCACCCCTGCTCCTGCATTCTCCTTAGAACATGCTCCATCAAAGAACATCTCCTAAACCTGATTTCCTTGCTCTTCCTCGGCTTGAACTATTGGTTTCCTGAGCTGCATTGAGGCCTTCTAAGATTATTCTATTTGGAGGATACATGCTCCAAAATCAGTGTCCACTGCATATATGGGATGATTTGTAGGACTCTTCTCATCATTGATGATATATTCCAATTGTGCTTCTTTATACAATCTCCTGCTTTCTCCTCCAAACACTGGGACAGTAGCATAAGATAGATCATTCTGTAAGGTCTTGCCTAGTCTTTTAATCCATCCTCTTAACAACAACATGCCAAATTTAGGATGGACATCAGCCACCACTATGTCCATTACCATGCTCTTCATGGGCAGCTGAGTTAAGGTAATGGTCAGGTCTTTGATTAATCCTAGGCACTTCACTTTCCTTGAATCAAAAGAGAATAAATCATGATATGGTATGGTGATATCAAGCCCTAACTCTTCCATGACAACTTTAGGCATTAAATTGTGGCTGGCCCCTGTATCTAGCAGGAAATTATGAAGGATTTTATCATGAATGGTTAAGGAGACATAAAAATATGGAGAATTATTATCAGCAAGTTCAATCATGGGGCTGCGCACAATGGCAGGCTTATCATCTTGTAAATTGACAGAGTTAGTGGAGGTTTGTGTGGTTTCTAGCTCAAGGGCTTCAAAGATAGGATTTCTAAACACTTCACTCTTCACCAGCTCTACTAGAGGCACATATATTTTCAATTTTTGGACTTCTGACTCAAAGTTGAAAGAAGAAAATAACTTATCAGAACCTTTTACCTCTTGAACTGGAGCTTTGAGGATGACTAGATTAGATGCTGGTCTTCTTTGTTTGACATTCTGTGATTCTTCTTGGACATCAGCTCTTTGGGTAGGATTCTCCTTGGCATTTTTTGCATTGGATCTCAGATTGTATCTTTGCTGCTGTTCAGTTTGTAGAACAACTCCTCTATCCCACTCCTGACTGTTTTGTTATTGCAGTAGTGATTCTTCATAAGCAGCCAAAGTAAAAAATGCAACGCTACCTTTGTCTTCCATGCAGTGAATTTCATCCTCATCTTCTTCAAATCGTTCCTCCTCCATGACTACATTTTGGAAAGGAGCTTTAACTTTCTGATCTTCCTTTGATTCTTCATCCCTTTGCATAAATTGTAACTGCTCATTTGCTCTTCTGAAAGGATTTGGATTTCTTAGAGAAAATGTTGTTTTGCTGCCTTGTTTTCTATGAATTCTGCTCAACCTTTAGCTTAGAAATTTCTGCAGCCAATGACTCTATCATCTTAGTCATTTTGTCCAATTTATGCTTCGAAGATGATGTAGATGAAGTAGAAGCTTGACCTCTCTACCTCCTTCTGTTAGTTTGACGTTTTAGCTTTTATGCAGCCATAATATTAGATTCCACCTCTAGTGTTGCATCATGTATATCAGCTAGAGTGGCACATCTCCTTTCTCTCAATAACAGGTAGAAACTAGAGTCAAAAGCATTGGCATAAGTGAGCTTGGTAGAGGTGGGAGTAGGCTTTACCTCAGTTGGTATTTTACTATACATTCGATTGAGTTTTTTATTAAATCAGGCAAAGATTCCCCATTTTCCCTCTTTAGGCTACCAAACTCATTATGATAATACAGTAAGTCCTTTTTGTCTCCCCAGTGCTTCAAAAATGCATCATCTAAGGATTCAATATCAGCAATAGATCTAGGAGTCAACTCTCTGAACCATTTTCTGGCCTCTCCATCAAGGATCTGAACAAAAACTCTCATCCACACATCATTTTCACCAATATCTAAGTTATTAGCATAACTGTAAAAGGCTTCAAGGTGTTCTTCAGCTGTTACCCCATCTGTACCAGTGAATTTGGGCATATACTTCTGATATTCTCCCACAGGCATGGGATTCAAAGGAATAGGCAAAACCAGAGGTCCATATCTAGTAGCAACAATTCTTTCTATCCTCGTGGGTGCTTGTTGGCCTGCCATGATTGGGGTATGTGGAAGGACACTAACAGATTGAGTAGTATGAAACAATGAAATGTATGACAGAGAGACAAGGATGTTATGGATTGTATGGCAAACTTTCTTTGGGCTGAGATTCAAAGGGGAAGTAACTGAACAAGGAGCTTTGTAAGTCTCTGCAGCTAATTCTTCGCTATCATTACTAGGCTCTAAATCCTCAGACTGTGTATCTTCAACCAAAAACTTCTCATGCAGAGATAAACAAGATTTCTTGGGCTTACTTGATCCTGATGCTCCTTTCTGTGATGTTTTCTTCTGCTTAACGATATTCTCAGGGTTAGACACTAGTTCAGCTGGTGATTTCTGAGGATTTCTTCGAGTGTGTCTCACAAACTGAGCCAGAACTTCAATGTGGAGTTGCCAAAGAATGGTTTTTCACCAATGGAGTCGCCAGATAGATGATTACAACCAAAATATGTGCCCAGACCTTGTCTATCATCAAAATCTGGAACTATGTCGTTCTCCCAGGGAAGCTGAGCTTCACTTCTCCTCTCCCTAGAAATGGCGCCAATTAATGTTATCACCCCAAGAAACACTCCTAGGTTGTATATCGGGGATGCTCTGGAACATTACACACTCAACAAAATGTTGGAAATATGGTGGATGAATGAAAGAAATGCTGCATATTCAATCCAGATAACCACTTCTACTGTGCTTAACCCCAGACATGGGTGAACACCCCCAGACTACAAGGCTTTAGACCACCAATTACTCACAGTTTGAGGATTTAGTGGAAATGGAGAATACTGACCACACTAGCACATGCACAATACCATGTGATGGTCGGCTGCAACCAGTAAAGAGGTCTGTAAATCTATTAGCTAATGCACAGACAGGATGATAGCTCTCTAGCATTAAAACAACAAAAGATTGCATACAAATTCAATGATACATGCTAGATTCAAACACGGAGGTGGGATGACAGCCCCTTTAATGCTAAACATCTATAGCACATGAATAAATGCATAACAGGCATAACCTAGAACAAAGAAGAAGGAGTGGAAAATGAGCAATTAATAACAAAAGAAGCTTGCATTAGCTGAAAATCAAGACCAGACATTGCAGGTATCACAGTAGTTATAATCTCCAGAGGTTGAAGCTTACAACAAAATAACATTCATCAACCTTGATTACATTTGTTTTTTGGGTATATATAGAGTTTAGTTACAAAATTGCTCTACTGCTCCATGCGTGGAGGGGTCATAATGGACCACCAACTGCTTTAATTGGTTGGTATGGGTCTTTGCTGCAACCTGCTACTTTAATGAATAAATTTGATCTTTTCTGCTGCTCGGCAGTATTCTCAGGTAACTGGAGTATCGTATGGGATGACATCCCATAGCTGTTAAATGCACTGGTTTTCTTGAGGCAAGTCCTTTCCTTCTCAGCCATTCTTCTTGTTGAATGCGGTGGTTGAAAAAATAACTGCGCCGAGTACTGAACACTAGCCACCTGCGTCCTTTCGGGAGTATGAATTTGGCTATGTTGTGCTGTCTAGGTTCCTTAATCACTTCTGTTGCGGGCTGTATCATTGTGCTGTCACCTTTCCACTTCCAACCCTCTGTCTCTATCTCTCGGCCTCTTTTAGGTGCTGGGATGGTTATTCGGGCCTTTGTGATCTCTTGAAAATGCCTAGCAATGATTATTTTCTGTTGTAAATGGAGAACGCCGTAACACTGAGAAATCTCGCCCATTTTTCTTCTTTCGGACTTCAAAAGTCCTTAAGCATGATTAATCCTTTTATTGGGTCTGCTTTTCAGGTTGCTGCCGCATATCGCAGCCAACCGGTTCCCTTGCTTCCCTTTGTATTTGAAAATTCATGAAAAATGCTGGAAAACATGAAAAAGTTCCTTTGGCGGACCTCAAAAATTATAAATTTCCCTTCTGAAACCCATTGGGTCTGGGTCTTATCGCATTGTGCACATATACATACAAAGGTTGTGCCCCTTTTGTTTTGCCGATAGTGATACGCCGATGCGACGTGAGTCATTGATCTATGCGCGCGATCGACGATTCATATTTAATCGCCCAT
>APFE030357666.1:1642-33200 GCA_000404065.3 Pinus taeda | reverse complement strand
AGAGAGATTAGGCTATTAAAAAGAGAGACTAGTTTTTGGGCTAGAACCCTTACACATTTCATCCAACACCACTATGAGTCTACTTTCAAATGTCCAAAACATTAGGAGCCTATGCTTATGGCACTTTTTTCCTACAATCCTGAAAAAGTTCCTAGTATACTCTCTGTAAAAGACTCCTAGAAACAAACAAAACCTACATAACATCAAACAAACTTAGACAAAGGAGACTTAAAAAATAAGTGACTAGCTTGCCACTCCAGGCTCTCATTCAAGCATGGATTCATGAATCAAATGTTTTGCTCCAAACCTTGGATTTTCTTTCCTTTTTTCCCCATTGAACCCTCACTAGATTCGGCCTCTACTAATGAAATCTATAATCTAGTGGTATAATTTCTTCCAACTTAGCCAATTTACAATTCATGACTAAAAGTTCAATCATGACTTTGCCTTGAAACCTCTCAATTTCACTTTGCATCAGCTCAAGTTTGGTGTTTACGAGCAATTAGAAAAGAATATGTTCCCTCTCCTCTTCCTCATTTTGTTGGTTGAATGCACGCAATAGACCTTCCACAAATTTCCAGATCTTGTCCAAAAGAAGGCTCATATCAACTTTCTCATTGTCATGGGATGAAGAGCCTATATTTTCCACGGAGAGACTACACAACAATGAGACTTGACACCCATATGGGGGCATTCTTCTCAACAGACGGATGCATGCCCTTAACACCAAGATTACGCTAGCTCGACACCCTCCCTTGCTCGTTGTCCTCCATAGGGTAGAATGTTGGTTAGACAACATTAAATAAACCTTAATGAGCTTGGTGCCAAACCTATCATATCCTCCTTGACCATTTATCTTCCTCCTTATAGAATTTAATTGGAGGATTGGTTCATCCATTCCGAGTTTTCTTTTATTTGTTTGTTGAAATTGCAAGTTGATATAGAGAGGGGGAGGGATTAACGCCAATCCAATATAGATTGAATGAGGTCTCAGAGTCACTGTTCTTGACTCTTTACAAATCCATTTTCCAATGTAAATTATAAGGGGCTGTAGATACATGTGTGCATGCTGAGTAGGAGTATTATGCCATCTGTGGGTGTGATTTGGTCAATGGTATTGATGTGGTGATATCCAAGGTTGGAGAGTAATTGTTTTCCACCAGTACATGAAAAATTTCGTCAAAATATGGGTTGGGGCCTTCACATTCCATAGATTCGTATGCACATATATTCCCTCATCATCCAACTCACTTGAATGACATTTAGTCCCATTAATTAATAATTCTTTTCCATATGGATGGGTCATGGCAATGGGGAGTTCATTAAATATCTATTATTCAATTCTAAAGACCCTTGGTCCAAACTTGTCCCTTTGTTAGCCAATGCATCTGCTATAGGGATCAGGTGCTTTAGGAGATTGAAGAGTTCAATTTGTTCGAATTGCTAAAGTTGAATAATAATCCTTTGCAATATGGGAGAGAGACTATTGTTATGTAATCCTTTCTCTTCCCATACCCATCATATTACAATAAATGAATTTCCAAATACCATGATTTTCAAGATTTTATTTTCAATTGTTAGTCTAGGCCTTTCCAGAGAGCTAAGGATTCAACTTAGTTATTGATTGATATTCCTAGACCCCAAGCATATTAGATATTGATTTTTTCATTAGGGAAAAGGATCCTCCTCTGATCCAGGTGGTTCCAGACACATGTAGAAGTCTAAGAGGATTCATGAAGGGTCAAAATTCAAAGTGACCAGATTGTTCCCAAACCAGTACCAGATCGAAGTGCTCATCACCCTGATTCCAACGATGTGAACGACACTCAAATCCGAGCTCGTGTCAAGGAGAAAGAGCTAGTAAAAGTTTTGGTCAAAGTTGGGCAGTGGGACAGATTTAAATGTCCTACAAATTCACTGTCAATCGGCATGGGAACTTAGGTCTCGAAAACGGGTGAAATTGTGGCCTCTTTAAATTGCCCAATATCCCTTAATTTTGAAAAAATTGAAAACAACTAATGTTGTTGTAAAAACAAAAAATATTATAAAATAGGTGGTAGGCCATGACCCCCACCACCTCCATCAGACCCCAAAAACCATGTATCAAAATATTACATGAGATGTATGATGTTGTTTCGATTCCTGCTTGATGTATGATGCAGAATCTTTGTGTATATTTCATGTTAGAAGTATTCATGATGGATTGCTATGTATGTTTTGATTGAGATCCCTTTATTGCCATGATGGCGAGATACTCATTTTCACCATGGGTGTTTTGGTTGAGATCCCTTTGTTGCCATGATGGCAGGATACTCATTGCCACCATGTGTAAGTTTATGTGATGCTGATAGGAGGTTTGTTGTGAGTGAGAGTTCCTGTAGTGGAACATCTTGTGGAGAGACTTTTCCACTCATGTAGAAGGCACATGTCCTTGTATGACAAAATACATAGTCCATGTACATCTTCACCATTTCCAACACTAAATGAGCGGCCAACACCTCCTTGACACAGGGCCTGGAGACGTAGTCCACACGGGACAAACTCTGTTATCAATGTCTCATGTCTATGATTTGATGATTGTTATTGTGTTTCCATTTGCTTAAGAATTAATATATGTTGTTTTAGGCTCTTATAAAATGCAATTATAAGTACATCACGGAAGTAAAAGATCTTGGTTAAATCCAGGAGTTGAGTCAACTGGGATCAAGTTTTGTATCAGAGCGATCTTCGTGTGGATGTGAATTGCGAGCATGAACCATGGAACGTGCAGCGATGGAGGATGATAAAGCGATGTACGAGACCATGCTCAGAGTGTTTGAAAAGATGGAAATAATGTATGAATCTCTACAAAAAGAGATAGAGGAAAAGCAACGATTACAGATTTAGTTGTGAGCCATGGAAGAGGCCCTAGAAGAACTGAAGCACAACAACCAAAGTGTTCAAGAAGATAACGCTAAATTGAAGATGTTTCTACAAGAAGAGAAAGAGGAGAAACAAAGTTTTCTACAACAACTACAAGCTAAGGATGAGGCCTTGGAAAAGCTGCAGTGTGACCCCTATGAGGTAAAGGTATTTCTCTGGTTTCATGTATGTCTCCTAATGATTATTTTGCTATTTTTGAAAATCATACTAGAGGAATTGGCTCCAAACCACTAAAGAGAATGGGGTATGAAGGAAAAGGCTTGGGAATTAATGGCCAAGGAATTGTAAATCCCATTAAAGTAGAGGAATTACCCTGTTAGGAAGGACTTGGGTAAGTCGGGAAGGAAGTTTGGGAATACGTTGAGACAACCATAAAACCACCAACAACAGATGATGAGAAGCCCTCATTAGTTATTTCCAGATCGATAGTGGAGGTAAAGGATGTTGATTTCCCTTTAGTTTCATCTTCACATAGTATGATTTCTGTTGGAAATGTGGAGATACCTATTACAGGGACAAACATGAGGCTCCTTACTAGGATGAGGTGCAAGGAGGAAGAAGAACTTGGTGTTAATAGCCAAAGCATTAGTCAGCCATTGGAGGTTGTGTGGAGACCTCGATGGAGGCTTGGGATACACCGAAGGAGAATGCTCGAAGGTGTTAGATGCTTTTGAGACATCGTTGAAATCGTCGAGGAAAAAGAATGATGGGAGCACATCACCATCATCCCATGGCAGTTCCCATTGTAGGGAAAGAGCCGAGGCAAGCTATCATCACCATAGTTACACTGGAGACAACAACGAAAGGTATAAAAAGTCTCAATACTTGAATATTCATTTTGATTATGATCATGTTGTTGATGATGAGCATAAATCAAGGCGTCGAAAAACATGTACTTTTGGTGGATTACATAACCATACATTTTTTGAGTGTTGGAAGAGATGGTAGCACGAAAGAGGATGAGGCGTGAAATACCCTCTCAAAAACAGGCAAAGAAGAAGGTAAAGCAGATCTGGAGGAAGAAGACTTATTGCAGTCATTACAACAGAAATGGTCATCAAAGGGCCACATGTTGGATGCTCCATCCAGAGCAATGCCTTAAAGACGAAGCGTTGGTGCATGAACCAGGTGAAACAGTTGTTCGACAAACAAAACCACCATAGGGAGATGACTCATTCACATTGATAAGTGAAAAATGGTTTCTATATATGTTAGCTGGTCGTGGTCATGTTTTTGTGAGTCATTTGTTGCAATTCAAAATGTAAAAGTGATGATGTGTTTTCCATCACTTTTTAAGCAACAATGATGTCTGGTCTTATTTTGTGTTGCATGGTAAACTGTGAAAGTGATGATGTGTTTTCCATCACTTGACAATAGTGTTTGGCCTTATTTTTGTAAATCATGTGTTGCAGTGATGATGTGATTCCATCACTTGTTGAAGTGACAATGATATTTTGGCCTTGTTTTCATAGCTGGGGTATTGTTTCCATTTTGATGTAAAATTGACCACCAAGAATGTGTTATAAACTCGTGGCAAGTATGGGATGCTTGGTTCATTAGTTGGTCACGTTGTTAAGCATGTAATTTGTGGAATTGTACTACAGGTTTGCAGAGGTTGCATGTGTCGGCTCATTGCTTATGGCTCCGAAGGACAAAGGTGAACGAGAAGGAAGGGTGACTTATCAGACACTTGTAAGTGCATACAAGGTACAAAGAATTTGCAAATTATTTTTTTATGCTTTTGGAGGACCAAAAGCTCCTTAGTGGGGAGGATTGATCCAGGTGGCTCCAGACACATGCAAAAGTCCAAGAGGACTAAGGAAGGGTCAAAATTCAAAGTGGCCAAATCGTTCCCAAACCAACACCAGATTGAAGTGCTTGTTGCCCTGATTCCAACAGTGTGAACACCACTAAAATCTAAGAACGTATGAGGGAGAAAGAGATAGTCAAAGTTGGGCATTGGGTCACGTTTAAGTGTCCTACAAATTCACCATCAACTAGCGTGGGAACTTAGCTCCCGAATAAGGGCGAAATTGTGGCCTCTTTAAATTGCCCAATATCCCTTAATTTCAAAAAATTTGAAAACAACTAATGTTGTTGTAAAACAAAAAAATATATAGGTGGCGGGCCATGATCCCCGACACCTCCACCAGATCCCAAAAACCATGTATCAAAATTTTTATTAAAAAATAGGCCGGCAACCATGACCCCGCCAGACATCCAACTGATGCAATCGTTTATATAAACATTTAAAATAAACCAGGGTGGGTGGGCCACCTCCATTGGACCCAACCCACACCCAACCACCATACATAATACATTAAATATAGTGGAGCCAGCGGGGATTGAACTCAGCCGGCCCACATGGGCCAGCCCCCATCAGACGATCCCATGTGGTTTACACCAACTATACCACATGCAATAAAAACTCTGCCCACAACATTTAAATGGTGCAACTGCAACGTAAAAATTAAACAATGTGCCAAATTTATGCTATGGTAGGGTGGGGGGTTTCGACCTTGTGACCTTCGCCCACCCAACATAGCATGCCACCATTGAGCCACGAGGGCCAACTTTGACAGCTCCGCCCACGAAATATATTTAAACATATATCTTCTCATTTGCATAGGAGATGAACACAGGCAGAACGGAGGAACAAAGACGACATGGAAACCAATAATTTATTGCATAGCAGTGGAACCATGTGGCATGGATTCGGAGACATGAATCTTTTGATGTTGTGAGGAATCTTTGAGATTCTATGGGGAGGTAAAAATTCATTTTATCAGAATGTAATCAAGTTTACAATATTTTTTCTCATATTTTCGTAAGTAACATAATGGCGAGGTCGGGTTCACCTTTTGAGTAGCAAATTCGAAAATTCCCAATGGAGGAGAATCTTCGAGAATCTTGAGGGAATCTCCCAGATTCCTTGGAGGCTGAAATTTCCTAGATCCAGAATGCAGCCAACTTTATACTCATTCTTCTCAGAATTTTGCAAGGATCTCAATGGCGAGATCATTTTTATGATTTGAGTTGCAGATCTCCAATCAACCAGAGAAGCGAATCTTTGGAGAATCACGAGGGAATCTAAAAGATTCTTACAGGCCCAGATTTTACCGGTGTTAGAATTCAGAAAATTGATAGTCGATTTTACACCTCTTGATGACACAAATTTAGTGGTGCAGTCAGTTTTTGCATCTGAGCCTTCCATTTTTCAGCCATTTTCCATATTGGAGCGATGGCGTCAGATTTCAGAGTGTGGACAATCGATTTGATGCTATTCGATGCCATGATTTCGATGGTCCATTCAAATCTAGTAGCCGAGTATGTCATTCTTCAGCCAGAAACAGAGTTGAGGTATATGGAGTGCTAATGTCATGTAATTCTTTGATCATTTTCCATGAGATGTATGATGTTGTTTCGATTTCGGCTTGATGTATGATGCAGAATCTTTGTGTATATTTCATGTGAGATGTATTCATCATGGATTGTTATGTATGTTTTGATTGAGATCCATTTATTGCCATGATGGCGGGATACTCATTGTCACCATGTGTAATTTTAGTCATGTTGATAGGAGGTCCGTTGTGAGTGATAGTTCTTGTAGCAGAACATTTCATGGAGAGACTTTGCCACTCATGTATAGGGAACATGTCCTTGTATGACCAAAAACACAGTCCATGTACGTCTTCACCATTTCCAAAACTGAATGAAGCGGCCAACACCGTCTTGACATCGGGCCTAGAGATGTAGTCCACACTTGAAGAACTCTGTTATCAATGTCTCATGTCTATGATTTGCTGATTGTTATTGTGTTTCCATTTTCTTAAGCATGCAGATATGTTCATTTATGCTCTTATAAAATTCAACTCGAACTACATCATGAAAGTAAAAGATCTTGGTTAAATCCAGGAGTTGAGTCAACTCGGATCACCCTCCCACTCTTGCCACCATGATTGTAAATTAATATATTAAAAGTGACTAACAAACAATTTCGATATATATAAGTTTTGTTCTTAAAAAATTAAATAAATATAATAATTTATATTGATAATAATATTATAATTGATTAAAAATCAATAAAAAGGTAATAAAGTTATTCAATTTTTGTCTAATAATTAAAAATGAATTGATTTTATTAATTTTATTGCAATAATTAATATGAATTAAGTTTATGGTTTAACTTTATTATTTAGCTAATATGAATTAGTTTTGAATTAAATATTTATGCTCTCTCTATATAAAAACTAATATATATATAATATATATATATATATATATATATATATATATATATATATATATATATAATATATATATATATAATATATAATATATATATATATATATATATATATAATGCACAGTGGGAGTGAACCTTATCCCACTCTCTTCTCAGTTCATCATAAAAGAAAAAAAGAAAAAAAGCAATGTTCATATTTGTTGTCCTTGTGGGATGGAAATATTGGGTATGCTGGTAGGAAATAATGAAAATTTATTGCACAATTATATCACAAAAAATTTAAATGAAGGTTGTATCCCTAGGTATAATTGGCAATTTCCTAGACATGAAACATTATACTAGCCAATTTCAGCTTGCTTTTAATATATTTCACATTTTAAGACAAACACCTACCTTTATGCCCCTATACTATATTCTTTTGATCCACACTCATTAAATGTTATTCTTCCCTATTCAAAAGAAATGATTAGATTTACCCTAAATATTTTCTTTTATTAAAAGGTAAACTAGTAGAAGATTATTGAATTTAACAATAAAAAACATGGCTTGAATATTGCAACTGTATCCATAAATTATAGTAGAAAATATGTGAGACAATTATACACATGGCATTGTATTGTTTAAAGGTTGGAATAAGACCAAGTTCTAGTCCAATCAAATGTTTGAAGAATAAATTTTAGTAATATTGAAAATAAATATTTAATTTTCAAAGTAACATCATAATTTGCATTGATCAATGTTGAACTAATAGTGGTCAACATGAAAATTGATTGTTATAATCCTGCTTTGGAATGGACTAATTGTTATGTATAAAATTTGAATACACAATAATAGATATAAATATAGTAAATTGATTATTGAATGATGCTTGATGCTTTTTATAATGAAGGCCCTGACTTAAATATAGCCTTCGATGCATTTTAATAAGAGGTCATGGTATTTTATTGTGCCCCTCTACATAATTAATATATTTACATAAATATATTTATTTTATTATTTTTATATATAACATTTCCATCCCCTCAAAAGAAATGCTTTGTCCTCAAAGCATAGGTAAGAAGGGATTTTTTTGATAAAAATATTGTCTCCCAAGAGGCTTCTTCTTCTCGTAGGTTCTTCCACTTAATAAGGTACCTTTTAATTACTTGTGCTCGTAATTTATTTTCTCTTATGGTGAGGATTCCTTCTAGTTCTAAAATAATATTCCCCTTAATCATCTAATGTCATGAGTGTTTTTTGTGCTGTTTGGTTCTTATCTAGTTCCTTATTGAGGTAAGATGTACGGAAAACATTGTGAATGTGGCTTTTATTAGGAAGGCTCAAGCCATGACAACCCTTCTTGTTACTCCTCTTGTAAATGTCAATATGTATATCTGTTCATGTCAAATTATTTGAAAATATAAATTATTGCTAAGCTGGAGGAGTGGACACATATTCAAAGACTTAGGAGGAGGATTTTATTTTGCTAAGGGTGAACCCAAGTTGCTACATTTATTTTACCTCCTATCTCCTTGATGAATTAAATTTCATTTTGGTGCTAATATTGAAGTTGGGTATGGGTTGCTTAAGTGAAGGAAAAGCCCATACTATCCTTGTTCTTGTGGGACATGTTTGAGGAAAAGAAACACACAAGAGAAGGGCCATGAATAAAGTAGGGGAAGAGTGGTGACAGGGGGGGGGGGGGTGACTATCAACATAATGAACTGGTCCATGCTTAACAATATTAACAACAAGGTATTGGAAAGGGGGAATTATCATGATTATTTTTAGTCCTCCACCAACAGCCCCCACCCCCACAACATCAATGAAACAAAAATTTGGGTCATCACATGAGAAATCAGAGCGGTGAAAGAAGAATGCATGTAGAGGACCAGAGCTCTTAAGAGTAGCAATGTTGAAAAGTACCTAAGTGGTGATATTAGGACATTGTTCCCCACATTCTTGTGTGACTCAGTCTATGTATTGATGTTAATTTGATAGAGAGGGCTAAGGAAAATATTGATTCACTCGGTGCATGATTTGGAGATGAGAAAACACCCTTTAAAGTGAGATCAAGTTTATGGGATGAGAGAACCTTCCTCGAGTCTTGACTGAGTCCCTGTGTTTAATTTCTGAGAGATATAGTAAGTCACTGTGGTGTTCAATAATTGGGAGCATTAAATAAACCATTTGAATATTAGATTCCTCCTCTTGACTACCTATTTGACCGATTATTGGAGTGAATACGCTTAAGCACTTAACTCTTCATACTCTAAATCTGGCTCACAGGTGGTCAGTTGCAAGAAAAATTGCAGTGCAACATGCCTATGCTTGGGAAGGGAGTGGAAGTACCTCCTTTAGTTGGAGGCCATACTAAGTTACTTAGATAATTATTTTTGGTTTTTCATGTTAAATTATAGACTATAATGTGCTTATGGTTAATGATTGACTCTGTATTATTTATGTAAGAATGTTTGAGTCAATATCTACACAAGGAATTACCAATTAACTTGTGTACCTATGGTGATTATGAGATGACCGAGTTATGTGGACGCAAGGTTATTAATCATTATTGGTGGATTAAATCTACCTTAGGAAGGTTTCTAAGGTCTCTATATGGTCATTCGTCATTTACATAAGTATGCATGATGATTTAATATGTATCATTTGACCTGTTATGCAATACTCATGTGAGAATGTGATATTCCTCTCTATCTATAATGAGATACCTTGTGTGTATATTTTAATGAGGGTCTTGGAGGCCTCTATGATTGAGGTGAAGATATATTTGTATGGTTACATATGACTACTGGAAGTGCCTAAGTAAACTACGATGAATTTATAATTCTATTGTATAATGAATAACATGATTACCTATTGTTTCAAGATTGTAACTGTCTTTCTTGAGAAAGAGTTATGAAGGATGTAGAATGTGATATGTTAGTAGTCATAATAGTATTGTGTAGGGTCCATTAGGTGGTTTAATATGACGCTGTTATGGTTGAGCTCGTTGCACTACATGATTTCTTGTCTAATTAATAGATCCACTGGTTGTATTATGGCCATGTGTATTATCTAGAATGCTAGTGTTGGAATGAGGGTTTCATTCTTGAAAGAATTAGTTTTCTGAGAAGCAATGTGCTTCAAGGAAATATTGGAAAAAGTACTTTAAATCCTTAAAATTTTCTAAGCCTGAAGTATTGCAAAATATCATACTTGTATATGGAGTTAGATGAGTCATTGGTGGGATATTTAAGTCTGGGTCAGATGCAATATAGGCTTGGTAGATGTATCCAAGAGTCTAAGCATCTGAGTAGTTTTCACTTATGCATTTTTTAGAATACACTAGATTCAAAATGATTTGGATATCTCAAGAGTAGGTAAAGAAAGGTAATATTTGGTGAGGGACCCACATAGGTAGAGCTGGGTATCATAGTGTTGGCAAGTAAATCCAGGATCTAAGAAATCCCAGATAGTGAGAACAATGGAAAAGTACTGGTAGGTTTGGATGCACATGGAGCCAAATTAACATCCTCATGGATGTATCCAGGGTAGGGTCTAGCCTGGTGGAGTGTTTGTGCATACTTGGATTAGAAAGAAGTCGAATTTCATAGAACATGCAGTATTTCCGAAGTGGGACCTACATGGTTAATTAAAGTGTGTGATATTGGAGGTATTAACTCATGGAAATATCTAGGCATCTGGGGTAAATGGGATGTGCTCTGTTTGAAAGACCCCAGATGGTAGGTTAGGTCCATATACACTTGACGAGATATGGTATTCCAGGTGTCTAGGGAGTTTTCCACAATGAAAATTTGATGCACACCTGGATATGCCCTAAAACCAAATACAAATGGAATATTTAATTTACATGAAGAAATCGTGCCTTATGGGACCCACAAGTTAGGTTGAGGTGGAAATCACCATGATTGCTCGATTATGGTTGCATGGACACCACATAAATGTTGAGGGTGATATGGTAGGGCCACGTGGTCTCCACATGGCAGTGTCTAGCTAATGTGGCAAGAGATATTTAGTTAAACTTAAAAGGAGCATAACTTTCAATCTGGAAGTTGGAATGCAGAAAAATTTATATTTTTGGAAATACCTTGATGAGCCAAACATGGTGGTGATAATTAAATTTAATTCCGTAGACTTCGGTGAAGAAGTTTTTTGAAACCCCATCTCCATAGTGAGGCCATGGAGGTTAGGTTAGTTGAAAGTAACACCACTCACAACTTGGAAAGTTGAAGGGGGTGGGAGGGACTGTAGCATAGTGGTAAGAGCCCCAGGTTCAATGATTAGAATGGATGGTCTCATGAGTAGGTGAAATTAAGAGCGAAGGTTCTATACTAGATCTTTGGAGATAAAAATTTGGAGCTATGTTATAGAAGGTGGCATTTAAAGAGTGATCATGTGTTGTCTACATGTGTTCATCTCATATTTGTGAAATCATAGGAATGGAATATTATGATATGTTAGTTTGTTTTATAACTAACTTTTAAACTTGTAGATGCCATGATTGCCAGACTTGGTAAAAATGTTGATTTTAAACCTAGTGATGATATGGTTATAAACATGTTTATATTAACCTTTTAATTTTTGGAATATGTAGCTGACATAGGTTTTAGATATGTGAAACAATAGTAGGCAACATGCTTCAAGTCAATATGCATAGTATTGACATGAAAAGGTACTAAGTTAATATATTTATGCTTGATATAACTAAGGAGCCTTGGTATTGTACCAAGAGTGTTGCAATTCCCAAGGTCTCCTCAACTCAAATTTCAACCCAGGGTTTGTAGTGGCTTAGAGGTGACAGTGCTATATGCACAAAAGGTTAGGTTCTACTCATGTCACCCTCAATCATGAAATCAGGTCAAGGTGTTCAAAGACCATTCCTCCAACTAAATATAGTGAAAAATTATTATGAAAGCATAATTGAACCTGATTCTAACTATGAAACTGAAAATTCCATTCATTCAAATTTAGATGTTGATTGACATCACATGCAAGGGAAAGGGCTAATATACTTGTATAAGTAAATTTGTTCTACTTTTCACATTTAATCAAATCAGTGGATTGAGTGTAGGAGAATATGGATGAAGGTAGGAGGAAGTGCATGAAGGTTGGGGGATCCCCTTAGCCAAAACTAGGAACTCTCGGAGGTCTATCTTGTGCCAAGGGTGGTGCCCACGATGTCCTCTATTTACCTTACCAAAATGACTATGGAAATATAGTTTGGGATTAGTATGAGGTGCATAGGAAGAAGATGGAAAGGCCCAGGTGGATATGGAAATATGTGCCCAGACCTGCATGTTACACAATATTTTGTCACCGTCCCTGTTACCCCTTCTCCCATACATTGGAGGACCTATTCCGGGACCTGTGAGAAGTGACATAACCTGAAAACACCTGCATTGTATCCCTTAAAGTATGTACTCTATATTCCCTGATGACACCTTCTGCAAAATACCAAAAAATGTAGCCCTTTCTCCATTGGCGCTGTTCCATAGTGTATTGCTCATGCCAATGGGGTAAATCCTCCAAAGAGGGCGTGCTAGCTGGCGCTCTGTCTTAGAGTCACACTAGTGCCAACCCAGTTGGGTAAAGTTTTTAACCATCAAACTTTAGAAGGTTCCTTCCACCTTATCCATAAGCTAATTCCAGTTTGAATTGGTTTAGTTGGGCTTTGTATCTCCCAAGGAGGGAAGTAGTTCTCCACCTCTCATGGAAGCTTCCTAATGATAAGGACAATCCCATGAATCAAGTGGATGGTCTTATCTACTCATCCTATCCCTACATAAGCTTGTTCCTTCCCCTTTGACAAGCTAGTTGGTAATTCTTGGTTAATTATTCTACTTTTCAAACTCCCAAAGTCTAAGGATTGCTAAGCTCATCTTGTAAGAGGTCTTGTGTATCCCTATGAGGCTAAATCTTTAAGGAGGAGATCCATGTCCAAGTGATCAAGGAGAGAGAGGCTTGTTCCCATCCCTACAAGCTTTGCAAGGCATGTGTTGCTGATTCACCCAGCCAAAGGAGGATTTTGACGTCAGAACTTGGTTGTATTCTCTTTTGTTTTATCAATAATAATAGACGACTATCATTATGGTTCCACTCATGTGTCTTTATTATGATGTTTGAGTTGTATCCTTTCTAACTGATACATAGTTGCATTTCTTAGATTTTATGCTTGTATTTGTCTTGCTCTTTGCATGTGCAGGTGTCTATTCACGGAGATCGTGAGGATTGTGACTAGTTGAAGCGAAAGAACGGAAGCGACGACCCTTCTACGAATATAAGCATTGTATTTGAGGTAGGCTCTCATCTTGGCCTTTATTTTGCAATTAGGAACCTGCGTGTTAGCATTGTTTGATTGTTGCTAGACCTCAGTTAGGCTAGTGGGATCGCCTTTGTCTGCAGAGGGGATTTACCTACACAAAAATTTGGCGACTCCACTGGGGATTTGGATTTTGCCTTGTTTGTTTATCTTGTCTTGTTGTTTGATTTGTGAACTATTAGATGGAGTCTAAAGTCTGGCCAGATAGCCTTCGAAACGCTATTGCTTTACATTAGCGAAGTAGATCAATGCTACTTCTGTCCATCTCTGGTTTGGTTTGCAAATTGAACGACTTGGGACTAGCCTTGTTCCTTGATTGTTTCCTTGGTTTCTCCCGCTTGTTTTGCTTTCTGGGTTGGATACTTGTGTTGTTTTTGCCTCTTGAGAGTACTTAGGTGTTGTTGGCTTAGCCTTGGCTCTTGTGTTTTTTGTTTTTCCATAGAAAACTCGACTGGCGCTAGTTTATAGCATGACAGTCACGCCAGTTGGCGCAAGTTGCACATTGACAACCCACGCCAATCCTGAAAGGCGCTTGTTGCAGCCTGACAGTCACGCTAGGCCTGTAAACTTTTGAAGTTTTCTTGGTTCTTCATTTTTTGAGCTTTGGTTTCATCCTAAATACCTTTATCATACTACTTTGGTGTGTTGGAGTGTGATTTGATTGGTTTCGATCGCTACCCTTTGGGTGTTTGCTTTTTCCTACCGATTTCGCATTTCTAGCCCTAGGGCATCTAGTGGCCTTGTGAATCGAGCCTTCCTAAGGTGTTTTCGATCATTTTGTTGTACATTCGACTCTCTTGCTTGATCCCTTACACTTGTTTGGTAGTCGCGAATCATTTCGTTGTGTTATTTAGGTGATTTGCTTCGCCTTCACTTGAATTCCGCTTCGTCTCACTTTGAGCCCAGATCACACGGCTCATTGTTGTCTTTGGGATTTCTTGTGATTCTTTGGATGTTTGATTTGTGTTTTGAGGAACTGAACGTGTGTGTATTGGTTGGAATTTGTTAGTGCTATTTCTCAAAAACTCTTTTAGTGCATTTTTCCATTATTGAAAAAGAAAATCTCTTTTTCTTTGAAATAGTTAATGAAAGTTAGGACTTTTTATTTTTGATTAGTGAATTAGTGATCTTAAAGAAAAGTTTAGTGATTTGCATTAGCTGCATTAGGGAAACTCTTTGTTGTTTGTGATCGTTTCGTTTGCATGAAAGCTCTCTAAACTCTTTTGAAATTAGCATTCATCAAATGGAATGACATGTTTTGGCATATAGATTGCATTTAGGAATTTTGAGAAATTACATACAGTAGGACCTGAAAACCGAAACTTAACTCAAGATCAACTTTAAAATAAATCGAATGAACTTAAAAACGCATTGGAACATAACGCTGACATTCTAGAGGTCTAGGCTAGAGACGTGCTCCGGCGTCGTTAAACCTAGTCACTTTTGTTCTCGCATTAAGGTTGGGTGGTTCCTCCTTGTGTGATTCAACTGTGGTCTAGTACGGACTTGTGCTCCCACATACCGTCGTGTATATATGGGGAGACTCCACTAGGTTATCATCCTTGATCCATAGGAAGCCGTGTCTTTCGCCTTACAGCCCGTAACGCATCGAACACAACATTTAGGAAGATTGACTGCCGTACGGAAAGTCCTTGGCTTTCATATGATCGCTAAGGTGTATATGCAGTTTTACGGATTGTCTGGTAAACCCCTTGCCTAGTTTCTCCAAAGCAGTCACTTTTTGATCCTTTTCGGACTCCTTAAAAGAAAAGGCTCTATTGAGCATTTGTCACTTCGGGCTCATTAAATATTCGAAGGTGACTAGAGTCATATTTTGTCCTTTTCTTGACTCTTAAAACATGAAAAGGTCAAGTTGTGTCCTAATGTATTAAAAATTTATTCGACCACGATTACATTTACCTTGTTAGATCTTGTTTGCACTAGTTTTGAGTAGGGTCTTTTATCGTTAGCTTGTCTAGGATTTTTGTTTGATTCGATCATCCTGGCGGATCCATCTATCCCGTCTCCTATCCTGAGTGACCAACGGTCTCCTTCTTCTGCTTCTCTTGAGACACCGGTTTGTGGCGACACTTTCCCTGTTATTCCACGTGTCCAACCGTTTAACTCTCGTGCTCTAGAGGACGAGCTTTACGACTTGTTTTGGAACCCTGTTCGGGAGCCTTTTGAAGAGGATTTTCCCTCTACTCCTATTGGTGTTTCATCCCCGATGGCTTCTTCCGATATGGAAGACACGTCTCCTGTATTGAGTGGAACACCCGTTATGTCGAGTATTGAAACTCCCATCCTGGCCACATCCCCGGTTATATCTACGCCCTACACTATTACACCTCTTGGTATCACAATGCCGATGCGCTGTAGATCCCTGAGGGATGCTATGGGATCTACGAGTTGCTCTTCTATGTGGGATAATAACATTGTTCCCACTACGGGACCTTTTGTTTCCTAGGTTCACCATACTGCTGTCACATCAGTTCCGACCAATCTGACCGTTTGTGTTGCATCGTCGACTCCAGTTGCTAGTGCCGTTACGGTATCTTATGTCGTAACTACTGTTGCCAGCACATCCCGTGGCCCAACATGTAGTGGTCAATCGACACATGCCACCAGAGTTGTTCATCCTGCAAGCGATGCCTTGCCTTATTCTGATGCCATTTCAGCAGGGGGCATATTCTCAGTACTTGCATGCTGTCCAAAATCCAGGCGGGCAAGGCCCTCATTATGATCCTGTCAATAGTTATTTGTATACCTCCTTTCCAGCCCAACCCGTTGTAGAAGGTACCATTCCGTTGAATGTGGCTTGGGGTACCACTGGTTACAGTGGTGGCCAATTCCGTCCGGATGAAGGGCAGCCATCTCAAGGACCACCATACCAAGGTCAACCATCCTACACGCAGCCTAGTTATGGGCAGCAGTATTATGGCCAAACCTATCCAGGGCAACCTGGGGGCTCGCAAGGACAACCCTACCAGGGACAACCTTCAGCCTCCGGTGGTCCGTCTTATACATATCTTGGGAAACCTTCTGGAAACCTGGGACAACCTTATGCGCAACAAGGACAACCCGGAAACCAGCAAGGCTACCCTTCTGGGCAAGGTGGCCAGCCTTACATGCAGCAAGGCCAGCCCACTGCTCAGCCTAGTCAGCCATTTCGTCTACAAGGACAACCTTCGGTTGCACAAGGACAACCAAACACCTAGCAAGTCCAACTTTCTGGGCAAGTAGGTCCGTGTCAGATCCAGCCAGGACAACCTTCCAGCCAGATGGCCCAACCTCAGCCTTCGCAAGGATATCTTTCTGGGCCGGCTCAACCGGGCATGCAGATGGTTCCTGCTTCTCAAGTTCAACCCGGTTACCAACCCCAAAATCGAACTGGAGCCCAGCAACCATATGGATACCAGCAATCCTAGGGGAAAAATCAATTCGCCCTGTATCAAAATTAGTAACAGCCATAGGCCACCCCTTATCAAAATTATCAGCAACCCAATGTTGCTCCTGCAGGGCAGTATGGTAACCAATGGGGTGCTGGGGGGCAGAACTAGAATCAACCATCCAGTTACGGATATAACCCTTGTGGACAAAGTTCCTATAACGGATATAACTGGATGGAACTCTGGCCCTACCTGATATCCGTAGATGTCCTTCAACCCGCAGCTACCATTTCTAACGATGTTGGAACTGCTCGATGTGTCGAAATTAACAAATGATCCTATTTTGCATAATCCACAATGGCCACCAGTTCCAACTAAGATACCCGGCGATTGTCCCAAATTCGACGGCAATGCTGGAGAGGATCCTCAAGCCCATGTAATGACCTATCACCTTTGGTGTTCGTCCAATTCATGGCTTGATGATTCGGTTCGACTTCGCCTGTTCCAAAGGACTCTCATCGGCTCCGCTGCTAAATGGTATATTGAATTGACCCATGGGTTTTTTCAAGATTTCAATTCATTGGCTATGGCATTCCTTACTCATTTTCAGTTACCCATTTGGTATGAGACAGGGACCCATCTCCTTACATCTCTCAAGCAGGATACGGCTACGCATATCTCAGATCATATACATGAATGGAGAAGGCGTCATCGGTTGATCAAGTTTTGGATTCCTGATCAACTCCTCATTGATTGGTTCACAACTTCCTTCGTCCCTAAGATTTCACGGGACATTGTTATGGGAGCCTGTGTAACTGAAGAGCAAGCGATCGTGCGTGCTCAGTACCTTGACTTAGTTTATTCTCAGTCAGGTACTTTATATGAGTATTTTCCTGATGCCGCAAGACTCGGTACATCCAAGGCTCCACGAAATCCATCTGTTGATGGAGTTATTGGCTTTGTAAATCCGTCGTCCAAAAAATCATCCTTGAACCCTGGGAAGAAAAAATCGAATGCTTCTAATGAAAACGCTTCTCAGGGTGGTTCAAATTTTGGAAGTACTTCCGAGGTTAACGCCGTCTAGTCCACCATGGCGCGTAAGGCCTCTAAAGGAAAGAAAAAGGGGAAAGCAAAGAATAAGTCTGAGCAACCTAAATAGGATTCCTCCAAAGCTCCATCTGAGGAAGAAGCTAAGCGCAAACCCAAGTATCCTTGTCTCATTTGTGATGAGGATCACTACACTAAAGACTGCCCAAGGCGATCCGAGGTTACTCGTTTGTTGAAAGGTGCTCTTGGGATTCCTGCGGTTCTTAAAGAACCTTTCCCCTCTCAACAGACTCAAATGGTGGCCGATCCATCTTCGTCTTCTTCTCCCTTTGGTTCCCAAGTCTTCATGGCTGGATCCATTCCCGTTCATGTAACGACTCGAACAAAGGAGTATCCGTCATCCACCGGGAAGGAGCCTAAGGTCCCCTCAAGCGCTCCTTCGTTTAACTCTGGTCCGCTCCATATCGAGAGACCAAGTACTGAGACGACCATCTGACCCCCTCCCAAAGGAGTACTCCGGAGATCATATTACAACCCAAATGATCGTGCTGCCCAGCACTATAGCATAGTTGAGGACTTAGCGCAGGCTCCGTCGGCTATGTCTGCCTTAGAAATTCTCTAGAGTCCTCAGAGGAAGTCCCTGATATCGGCCATTGGTGGCATTGACCCGACAGATTCGGATCTGATTACCTTTGACCTCGAGAGCTATGTCCCAAGGCTACCTCATCAGATCGCTTTTCTCATACAAGTCATCATCAATTCAAAAACGATCCATTGTACAGTTATTGATGAGGGCGCATCAACTTGCATCATGTCTATTGCTTGCTGGAAAGCGATCGGGTCTCCGACTCTAAGCCAGTCTCCTACGACATTGGAAACCTTCGATGGGAGATAATCTCGTCCCTATGGTATTCTTCAATGATTTCCAATCACTTTAGAAGGGAAAATTGTTGAAGTAGAAGTTGAGGTTGTTGATGCAAATCTTACTTACAACCTCCTTCTATGCTGGAGTTGGACGTATGCCATGTGTGTCGTGGCTTCATCCCTCTTCCGTGTCATCCGTTTCCCTCACCAAGGGAAAATTTCCACGATAGACCAGCTCTCCTTCTTCGCTTCTTCTTCTGAAGGAAATGTGCCTTTCATGGAGCATACCTCCATCCCTTTCGAGAGTGTGGGAGTCGGGCTCTTCAAAGATCCGACCCTTATGGGTGTTTTCTAACTCCCACCTCCCAACCTCACCTCCATCAGTATGATTTCGGTTCGTTCTGATCCCTGGGTCCTCCCCCCCATCGACTAGATAGAATCGTGGGGCGAGGAGATGTCGTTGAGTCCCGCTGAGCTCAACTACATCGAAATTTCTGCTGTATCGGCTCCTCCTGCTGAACCCGCTTCTTTAAGCGGAGCTCTTGACTCATACTACTATTCCCCTTGGCTTGGAAAATGTGCCTCCTCGGATCCATTAAAGGAAATATTTCCTTCCAACGAAGCCATCATAGAGACCATGTCTCTCGAGGAACCTCCGTGGTCCCATCTTCACCAGCGTTCCTCCTTTCTCCCTACCCTTCAGGAAACGTTGGCTTGTCTCGAGTGGTTTGCTCCATGTCTCCCTTCAAAACCTCTTCAGATGCCTATTCAAGTCTATCAAGTATCGTCTAAAGGGAATTTGGGGAACATTACGCAGACCCAACCTATCGATATCTCTGTCAAACTAGGGATTGTCGAGAACATTTATATAGGAGTCACTCGCACTCCTGAGGAAATTCAAATCTATATAGCGCTTTTTCGCGAGTTCCGTGACGTCTTTGCATGGTCTTAGGAAGAGATGCCCGGCATTGATCCAAACATTGTAGTGCATGAAATACCTACGTATCCAAGAGCCAAACCTGTCCGTCAATGTTTACGCCCTGTGCACCCCCGCAAGGCTGCAGCTATCAAAGCAGAACTTGGAAAACTTCTTAAAGCTGGTTTCATTTACCCTATCCCACTCACAGATTGGGTCTCTAATATTGTCCGTGTGGATAAAAAGCAGGATACTATTCGCGTCTGTGTCGATTATCGCGATATTAACTGAGCCTGCCCGAAAGATAACTACCCCACACCTTTCATTGACCAACTCATTGATGAGTGTGCTGGGAGTGAGATATATTCATTTATGGATGGCTTTTCTGGCTACAACCAGATTAATATCGTGCCTGCTGATCAACACAAGACGACCTTTATCTGTTCGTGGGGTACTTTCGCTTATAAAAAGCTCCCTTTCGGTCTCAAGAATTTCGGTGCCACTTTTCAACGTGTGATGTTTTATGCCTTTCATGATATCTAGCACATCGTACAGCCTTATCTGGACAACCTTCCCGTTCATTTGGTTAAGCGCCAAGACCATCCGTCACATCTCCGCGAGCTTTTTCTCCGCTGTTGACACTATAATATCCGACTTAATCCGCATAAATGTGTCTTCTACGTAGAATTTGGCCGACTTCTCGGGTTTATCGTCTCCCGAGAGGGCATCCACTTGGATCCCCTTAAAGTCGAAGCCATTTTGAATCTTCCTCCCCCTGCTTCTTTGCGGCAACTGCAGAGTTTGCAGGGTAAAGCAAATTTCTTGCAACGATTTATCCCAAATTATGCCAAAGTGGCAAAAGGTTTCACGCGGTTACTCAAACGTGACACCCCATTTTGATGGGATGCCATAGATGAGGAGCCTTTTAAACATCTTAAAACCCTCCTCATTTCTGCCCCTTTGTTGCGGCCTTCAAATTATCATTGTGATTACACGTTGTATTTGGCCGCTGCTAATACCACCATCGGTATGGTTCTGGTCTAGGATGACGACGACAGCACTGAACACGTTATCTACTACCTTAGCTGCAATTTGTTAGATACGGAAACTCGATATGCTTATGTCGAGAAGTTGGCCCTCGCTGCTGTTTGCGCTATTCAACAGTTTCGTCATTACATCTTATTGCATACTACGATAGTGATCTCCGATTGCAACCCCATGACCTATATTCTATCACGCCAATTGCTGGGGGGAAAATACTCGAAGTGAATAGTCATCCTCCAAGAGTTTGACTTGGAATTTACTGCTGCCAAGTCTAAGAAATCACTTGTCTTCACTGAGCTGTTGTGTTCTTTGCCATCCACTGCTACCTCCTCTCAGTTAGAGGATTCCATTCCAGACGAAACTCTCTTCCTCATTAGCACTCTTGATCCCTTGTACTGGGATATTATTGTCTACTTGCAGACGTCCTCCTTCCATCTCGAAACCTCTAAGGATGCTCGGCGACGGATTCGACATCAAGCCCAACCATATCGCATCGTTTGGGACAACCTGTACCGTCTCGGCGTTGATTCTGTTCTTCGTCGATGTTTGACTTTCGAAGAAGCAGAGAGAGTTCTGAATGACTGCCACTCTGGTGCTTGTGGCGGTCACATGTCTGGCTATGCCACCACATAGAAAATCCTCTGTGCTGGCTATTTCTGGCCCTCCATTTTCAAGGATTGCATTCTTGCTGTCCGTTCGTGTCATGAATTCCAGATTTACCAACGGAAGATGCGTGCACCCCCTGCTCCACCGCACCCCGTTGTAACCGTCGGCCCTTTTGCCAAATGGGGCATCGATTATGTGACCTGTAACCCTCGCTCAGCTGGGGGGCATGGGTACATCATCGTTGCTGTCGATTATTTCACAAAATGGGCCGAGGCGATGCCTACATTATCAGAAAACGGTCACACTGCAGCGCAGTTATTATTCAACCATGTTATTTCGCAGTTCGGAGTACCCCAAGCCATCGTCACTGATCATGAAAAACATTTTCGTAATCACATGATGACCGAGTTAACAACCCAATTGGGCCTTAGGCATGATAGTTCGACTCTGTACTATCCTCAGGCAAACGGTCAAGTGGAAGCCGTGAACAAGGTTTCGGTCACGATGCTTCAGAGAACTATTGGCATGCATAAGTCCAATTGGCATATGATGTTGTTCTTTGCTTTGTGGGCCTACCATACCTCCGTGAAGGACGCCACCGGCTTCACTCCTTTCCAGTTAGTTTATGGACTGGAGGCGACCCATCCTATTGAGTGTGAGATTCCTTCATTAAAGATAACTGTCGAGTTACTCCCTGATACTACTCCAGTAGAAAAGCGTCTTCTTTACTTAGAACGGTTGGATGAGACTCGTCGTCTAGCCTCCTTAGCTATTGAAGCTTAGAAGAAGTGAGTGAAAACTCACTTCAATAATACTATTAACCCCCACTCTTTCATTGAGGGAGACCTAGTACTGCTCTATGATCAAGCTAACGATAAGCTGGGGGAAGGAAAACTTGAGCCCATGTGGCATGGGCCCGACATTGTGAAAATAGTTTTGCAAAACGGTGCCTACGAGCTTATTGATTATGAAGGCAATCCCCTGCATAGGCCCCGAAATGGGCTTTATCTTAAAAAAGATTATGCATGAGTCCAAGCACTCTCTTTTCGTACATACGTGTGCTTCCAGAGGTGTGTTGTGTGTGCATGTTTGTCTTAGTTTTTATTTTGGTATGTCGGCGCGATTGCTGCTTATTGTGTCTTTTGCTTCTTGGACAGATGTCTGGATTGCCTTACATTGGTTTCGCTGATGGTGCTTCCCACAGTATGCGCAGCTTGTCATCTGCAGCATGGGTGATTTACAATCCTCATGGTGAGTTAGTAGATATTCAAGGGGTTTGTCTGGGTTGTACGATGAACAATGTTGCTGAATATAGTGCTACGATTGAATTATTAGCTGAGGCGATTAACCTCGGAATTCGTACATTGGTTGTGAACTTGGATTCTCAACTTGTAGTCCACCAACTCAACAGGCGTTATTCCGTCAGAGATCATCGGATTTTAAGGTTGTATTTATGTGTTAAGTTATTATAAAGGGATTTTGATTTCATTACTTATCAACGTATTCCAAGATGACTTAATACGTTAACCGATGCATTAGCTAATTATGTGTTGGACAGGCTTTTTCATAACATGTGAATCAACATAAGACAAGAAGCATAAAGTACAATAAGACCATAAAACATATGTATATATATATATATATATATTATATATATATAATATATATTTATTTGTGTGTCCAGAAAGTTTGCACTCCGTGCATCATCAAAAAATATACATGTTTGTTTGAATACATCCGGAGACAACATGTCTCTCAAAAAATATGCATGAAAAGAAAAGCCTAGATGTCTAGTCTCAGTGGTGCTCATGATAGCACGTCACCGCTCGCACTAGACGCATCAAGAGACAGTGGATGCGAGTTGGCACCCCTACTGTGTGCCTCTGGTAAGCTAGCGGGACATCCGCTAGCTGAGCATAATCTGGGATCCCTTGAGTGATAGCCTCGAGATTCTGGATAAGCTCCCCTTTGTCACCGCTCTCCTCCTGAGGATCTGCTGCTGCTGCTGCTGCTACTGGATGTCTTCTCGCAACGGAAGACAAGCTAGCTGGATGCTCTGGGCTGACATCTTCATGTGCATATAAAGGTCATTAGGACAAGCATGTACTAACAAAAAAAAAAAAAAATCATAAAAGCACAAAATCAAAAAAATGAGGACGTACCAATCTCCTCGTCCCAATCCTCTCCATCCGGAAGGGGAAGGTCAGGGTCTCCAGTGAAGTCTGTCCCCGCATACAGCCAGTCTTCCACCATGATCAATTGGCGGTGAAGCCACTCAAAGAACTCTGGTCTGAAGGACATCTGCTGGCCGCCACCTGCCCTCGGCATTAGTGTCGCCCATCGAGCCATCCTCGGCTCTCGAGGTGCTGGGTCTGCCACAAAGGCCCCTTGGCCCTGGAAGCTTGGCACATGGTCCAAGAAGAACATCACCAAGATGGATCCATACTCGAACTGTTGCAGCTTGCCCCGCTTGGCCTTTGTCAGTTGCCTCTTCATATTGGTTGTCACCTCTGACGCCCAATTGAAGATCGTCGGGCTAAGGCACTCTATCGCTAATAGTAGGTGGTCCTTCGCAGCTTTGTGGGGTGCTTGTGCCCCCGCAGCTCATGTAAGAGTGAAAAGTAAGGCTCTCAGTGTCAGATCCTGAACGGTGGAGATGTCCACCTTTGAACTGCCCTGCCCATATCTTGCCTTCGGGCAAATATGAGCCTTTACCTCATCCATCTTCTCCCCAGATGGCCTGCTCCCAGTCAACCGAAGCATCGGCCCTCGTCGGGATAATCCTGTCAAGAAATAGACATTTGATACCTCCAACTCTAGTACCTGATCTCGTACTCGGAACACCTGTTCCTCTACGTCCCATAAGTCAATCAAGTACTATAGGAGCTCTAGCTGAGCTCGCAAATAGGATAGCATGAAGAATTTCTTGAGCCCACATGCTCTCAGAGCTTCCATGCAATCCTCATCAGCTAGGGCTAATATGTCCACTTGGTCATATTCCCGTTCCTTCCATATCATCACCATTTTTGCGGATTGCCCTGCAAAAACAAGTCAAAATGATGCATTAGAGCTTCATAAAACTTGAAATTGCAGCTAAATTGGTTTTAAATTTGTTAAAATTGGCCTAGAAATGCGTGCAGCCATTGGCGCGACTGTTTCTAAAACAGTCGCGCCCATGGGCGCGCGCCCTATGGGAAATTTTCCCCATTGGCGTGGGTCCGTGCCCAAAACCCGTGCCAATGGGCGAAACCCCTAAATTTGAAATCCCCCCCATAGGAAATCAAAATGCAATTAAAAACAAATTTCAAACGGATGAAAATGAAGCTAAGGATAAGACCACTTACCTGGCACTGACGACGCTCGAAATGGTCCACCGGATTGGTCGCAATGGCCAACTAAAGGTCGCACTCCAAAAAGCCCTAATGTTGCTCTCAAAAGGTAAAAAGTGAAAAGTAATTTTTATTTTACTATTTTAGCCTTTTTATAGCTTTTTGACCCTAATTAAGCTTTAAAAAGTCATTTTATGAATATTTTCATGGATATTTGTGTCAAAAATGGGTTTTATGCCGATTTTTGTGCAGTGACAGGTGTTCATGCAGCTTTCGTGGTGAAACGAATTGTATTTTATACTTTTTCGAACTTGGTAAATACACGAAAAAGTCACTTTGGAGTCATCTTTTGCTCTTTTCTGACTCTCTAAAACGTGAAAAGAATGCCGAGTTGTTCCTCTCGACTCATTAAATGGATATGAGGGGCAGTTGTCTTTAAGCCCTTTTCCGACCGTTTAAAAATGAAAAGATCGTTGGACCCTTGTTGTTTCCAGTTCGTTAATGGTCACGAAGCGATGTGTTTTTGATCGCTTTTTTACTTTTTCAGATCAAAGTCACTACTTATGAAAAGTACTCCTCGGTCATAATGATCGGGCGGTTCTTTCGAGCATGGTTTTATACTTTTTCAGGCTCGAGAGACACAACTTTACGAAAAAGGACACCCCTGGAGTTTCCTTTTCGCCATCTTTTCAAACTCTCTAAATATGAAAAGACGCCGAGTTTTTCCTTTGTTAGACTCGTTAAAACTTAAATGACATCGGATTCCGTTGTGATGCCGCCTCTCAAGCATATGCTATCCCCGTCAAGCTTGCCATCCAAAAATAACCAGGGTACTCGCCAGAAATGGTAGTGGAATAAAGGAACCATAATCATCGTCGTGTCGGCAGTATGTCGCTCTTGAGCATGGCACTCATCTGCATTCGTGTCTGGGTGGGGACATCTCATCTTCTTTCACACTTGCCTCCATGGGTTTGGGTTATCCTGTTTGACCTTTCATCTGCTCATCGTCTTGTCACCATGACCCCTGATCATTTGATGTCAAATACTGCCAAGTCCGCTGTTGTGCCGCCGATATGTTCAAGAGAAGTTGACCTCTGCAGAATACTCAACCTCCCTCTGATACCTCACACAAAACAATTTTATCCTTCTCCGTCTCGTGTCGATGATGTGGGAAACATTATGGCCCACCTTCGGTCAAGGTCACTTCTTATTGACTTCAGCTCATTATCCAGGAAGTTGACTTAGAGACTCCCTTTACGTACCTTGGAGCCTGCATGCCTCAATGGCAGGTTCTTCGTGTTCGACGTGAGGTTTTCATTATTGGCCTCTGATTGGATGATTTTATGGGTGTTCGACACCGGCTCACTCATTCGCACGCCGTAGATTGTACCTATAGTACCTTGAGGACCATTGTCATTATTGGTGGTACCTCTCGCGTTTGTTAATAATTTTCATCATTGACTGGTAATCGGACGATGTTCTCGCATGTTCAACTTCAACTCCTATATTCGCATGCTTGAACTTGTACTTTGTTTGGGTTGAGTTGGAGCGCAAGACCTTGGATTTTGTATGTTGGATCCAGGCTGCATTTTGTGGATTAGTATAATCACTACATGACTCATTCACTGGATGGCTGCGACCATGCGTGAGTCCATTCATTGATCCTCATCGGATGGCTGCGTCCATACCTGGGATCCAGTTTTTATGTACTCTGCTATGAATGGCTGCGCCCATACCATGTATATAATGTATTTGAGATATTTACTTCGTGCAGGTTCTCCGGTAGTCATGTTTTAAGTCGACCATGTTCTTGTAAAGCACTTCACCCCTCTCCCTCTCGGGCTTCATGCTTTAGGGGGCATCTGTTACATAGTATTTTGTCACCGTCCCTGTTACCCCTTCTCCCATACATTGGAGGACCTATTCCAGGACCTGTGAGAAGTGGCATAACTTCAAAACCCCTGCATTGTATCCCTTAAAGTATGTACTCTATATGCCCTGAAGACACCTTCTGCAAAATACCCAAAAATGTAGCCCTTTCTCCATTAGCGTTGTTCCATAGTGTATTGCTCGCACCAATGGGGTAAATCCTCCAAAGAGGGCATGCCAGCTGGCGCTCTGTCTCAGAGTCACACTAGTGCCAACCCAGTTGGGTAAAGTTTTTAACCATCAAACTTCTGAAGGTTCCTTCCACCTTATCCATAAGCTAATTCTAGTTTTAATTGGTTTAGTTGGGCTTCATATCTCCCAAGGAGGGAAGTAGTTCTCCACCTCTCATGGAAGCTTCCTAATGATAAGGACAATCCCATGAATCAAGTGGATGGTCTTATCTACTCCTCCTATCCCTATATAAGCTTGTTCCTAGCTAGTTGGTAATTCTTGGTTAATGATTCTACTTTTCAAACTCCCAAAGTCTGAGGATTGCTAAGCTCATCTTGTAAGAGGTCTTGTGTATCCCTATGAGGCTAAATATTTAAGGAGGAGATCCATGTCCAAGTGATCAAGGAGAGAGAGGCTTTTTCCCATCCCCTACAAGCTTTGCAAGGCATGTGTTGCTGATTCACCCAGCCAAAGGAGGATTTTGACGTTAGAACTTGGTTGTATTCTCTTTTGTTTTATCAATAATAATAGACGACTATCATTATGGTTCCACTCATGTGTCTTTATTATGATGTTTGAGTTGTATCCTTTCTAACTGATACATAGTTGCATTTCCCGAATTTTATGCTTGTATTTGTCTTGTTCTTTGCATGTGCAGGTGTCTATTCACGGAGATTGTGAGGATTGTGACCAGCTGAAGCGAAAGAATGGAAGCGATGACCCTTCTACGAATATAAGCATTGGATTCGAGGTAGGCTCTCATCTTGGCCTTTATTTTGCAATTAGGAACCTGCGTCTTAGCATTGTTTGATTGTTGCTAGACCTCAGTTAGGCTAGTGGGATCGCCTTTGTCCGTAGAGGGGATTTACCTACATAACACTGCAGATCATCACAACCCTGAAACTAGCCAATTACATGCATCAAATGACCAACAACATAGTGAGATAAACTATCATGGAAAAGATGAGTTGAATTTGACTAAAATCTATTCTATTCCACAAAAATACTCTGATCACATAACTAAATCCTAAGTTGTAGATAATAAACATGAAAAAGGATTACAACTAACATCTACTAAAACAAGAAAAATACATGAAGTGATTTGAAATAAGAAAAAGAAAGAAATACAAAAGAGGGACTAAATCCTTTGGGTTGGGCCAAAACCCAAGGGTTTTAGCCTTATAAAACTAGCTCAGATGGAGATCAATGATAAACTTCTCATTAACAGAAAATAGTAGTCTCATACATCACATAGAAGTTAACAATAATAATTTCAAGCACTATGCTCAATAGCTACTCTTAGCTAAATCAAAAATTCGAATCCTAATGAGCCTTTCAACTGGTTTATTTATACAAAAAGGTAGATGATGACAACTCTCTTGAAAATAGGAGTGATTCCCTCCAAGATCTTGAGAATTGTGGATATGGTTCTCCTTGATCTTCACATGGACTTGGAGTCCATTGACAGCTAGTGAATTCGAGCCATGAGTGAGGCTCCTATGATCGTAAGCCGAGTTAGAGAGTTAAGGAGTTGGAAAATCCCCCTAGCTTCTGTCTTGGTTGTCTCCATCAAGCCCCTACATAGAAAATGCCTAAAAAATTCCTATTTTTCCTGCAATTTAATCACATTAGGCCTCACAATATGACAAACACCTTTTAATCTTCTAACTAAGCATATTACGTGTAAAATATAGAATTAATGTGAGAAAAGGATAGTTTGAAGTGCTGGAGGATAACAAAATGAAATTCAAAATATACCTATTAATGGAACCCATCACTAGCCCCCTACTGAAGGTGTTTCTCATCCTATGAGAAACTCAGTCATCCATATGAAGCTCATTCATGGCCTTGGTGGCCTCTCTGACATCCTAAGGTGCCTCAGAGGGTTTTCCTTCCTATGGATAAAAAAAAAAACTTTTATCCCTATCTCTATCCATACCTTTTGTTCTTATGCCTGTTTTCTTCTTTGTTGTAAGCCCAACAACTAGGGTGGACTGAGTTTGAGTTCTATCCATTTGATCTTTAGTATTTGCATGATTCTTTTGTACCACAGGGTTCTTTCCAAGGCATTCCTTATCCTTTCAAGAGAGTGATATTCCATGATTTGTAGACTATGAGGTAAAGCATGCTACCTTCTCTGACAAGCTTGTAGACTCTATGTTCCTAACATCCTAAAAGTGTCCTCAAAATGTAGAATGAATTTCTCTTGGTTGCTATGTACTTGGGTGCTAAATCAGAATCAAAGATGATGTGGTTGTGATTGTTGACGACAACTGTATGACTTACCAATTCTTCTTTGATGTATAAGGGCTCTTTCTCTTCCTTTTCTATCACCTTATTGAAATATTTATCCCTTGTCTCCTCATGTGTTAACCAAGATGATAATTCCATGAGTTGCATGTATCCCAATCTTGAATTGGGGTCCCAAAAATTCAGATTTGTTAAGATTAGATTATGCATATAAAACTCAACTAGTTTTTCCCTCTCCTCCATACTTTGCAAAAATAAAAAAATTGCATGTAGACTTAGAAAGGAAAATACACATACTATGCTAGTGCATCTATTTGGAATAGTAGTTGCTGTTCCTTGAGGAAAAGAGCATAGTATTTGGATGGATGCTTGCATTGTATGGCTTCCATAAAGAGACATTACATAGTGGCAAGTTGTGCTTCCTTTTCTTGCAATTGTTCTTTTAGTCTTCTATTCTATGCATTTAGCTACTCCCTCATGGTTGACTCCCTTAGTGTTAGGTCACTTAATACCTTGTCCATTTCATTAATATTTTCCTCCATTAGGCCCACATATTCTACATTTTTGGATTTGGTAATCCACATCCATCTATGTGTCCTTCCTCTTTCCTTTTATAATTCAGAGAAGAATGGGATGGAAAAATTTTGGGGTATAATCTTACCTCCCTCAATAAATTTGTAGTAGGATTCTAGATTGGGCTTCTGATCAAGCTCCTGTAGCTCTTTTAGGCCCTTTTCATCTTTTCTTGAGGTGGCTTCTCTTTCCGTTAGCTCTTCTTTTTTCTCCTGTAGATCCTCTTTTTTCTCCTATAGCATCCCTTATTTCTCCTGTAGCAGCCCTCGTTTCTCTTGTAGTTGATATGTTTCTTCCTATAGCTCCTCATATGATATATACTTGAGAATGTGATAGGCCACTTCATTCAATGGGTAAGGTATGATTTCTCTTCTTACTCCATTGTTATCTCCTATAGGCTTCTCCCTTTGAATGAAAAAGTTCTTCCTGGCTATTACACTTACTGCTTTCTCCTCCTTGCTCAATTGAATCCCTAAGGGTAAGGTGATAACTCTACTAATGGTTTCAGGACTTAAGGAGATGACTGATCCTTTGAAAAATGTAGGGACACTATCTTCTCCTTGAGGATTTAATGCCATGGAAAATTCTTGGGTTATGTCATCATCGCACCCCTCCAATAGTTCAAAGAAACCCAACCACTGATGTCTTCGAAAAATATTTACCACAATAGGATGTTGATGAATTCTCTTAGTGTCTGTGGGTTCTCTTCTATTGAATCCTCCCCCCATTTCTTATATTGCTCCTTCTTGATGTTACTTAGGTGTGAATTTCAATATTTCCTCAAAGAAATTTTAGTGGTAGAAATAATATGATCCGGATTTAAATAGGAACACAACAAAATACAGAGATAACCATATACACAAATATGCAGTGGAAATAATACTTCATTTCATTAATAGAAAATACTGAAATATTCTTACAACCAGAAATGGAAATAAACCAGCTAGGGTGATGGTAGCTTATCTCTGAGAAGAGATGTGGTGACTACATGCCTCTGAACTGTTCCGAACTGTGTTACAATGAGGCTCGAAGGCCTATTTATTGTTGAGAAACAATGGAAAACCCTTCACATTCCAAAACCTACCCTTAGAAGATGAAACGCCAAATTTTGGGCCCCGTTTTGGGTAAATTGGTACATCAATTTCCTGGGGTCGTAACTTTGGCATATGATCTCCGTTTGATGCGTATGATAGCTCGTTAGAAATATCTATCCGAGAATTACCACTTTGGGAAGGGCAACATCGGTCCATGGACCCTTGTTGCCCCCAGATTTCCCAAAAAACGTCGTTTAGGGCCTCAAAACGGCTCTGGAAGTTCAGGACCCGAAAAAACTGCTAAAAATAGTAAATTGTGCTACAATTACGAAAACTAAAAAGACTGAAAGAGACAGTTGCGGGGGTCCAAATGGGATAGGTGGGTGGCCACCAACATCCACCTGGATCATTCCTCCCCCCGTAGGAAGCAATGGTCCCCATTGCGTTGAGTTCCTCCATCTGCTGAACTTGTCCTGCAATCTCTGATGTGTCCAGTAATGGTGGGAAGCATGGTCGACGACAGTCCACATTGAACACTTGGTGCAGGCGAAGGAATGGAGGAATGATGTGCTCCAAAGCATTATTCCCCGTAGCCTTGGTACTGCTGTAAGGACCTTGTCGGAGTGGTCTGAGCTTCTGATGGGTTCTGGTAAGGCATTCTTTCTATCGATGCAACCAGACTTTGTTGCCCACCTGAAACTTGTGTGGTACCCCTATGGGTGAGGAGAAGTTTTTCCTGTGTTCTGTCTTGACCGTATCCCTTTGTTGTTGCTGCTGTGTGGAGGGAACCCTTTGCGGGGGTCATGGATGTGGTGACAATCTTCCCCTTACTTTGGGAGTGCACTAGATAGATGAATTTCCTGGTCTGGGAGATGAGCTTGCTGCCTTTCTTAGCAGTGATCAAAGATGTGGCGGTAGG
>APFE030357661.1:36822-62968 GCA_000404065.3 Pinus taeda | reverse complement strand
GGCCAAACCATAACAAACCAATACCATCAACTCAATACTAGGGATCAACACGTCTGTCGAGATGCCATGGTCCAAAAACCATAGGTTCAAATTCCAAGGACTAACTACCATGGACCAAAGGTAAGTTTTCCCACATGAAATAAACTTTTTTCTGCATAAAACTCCATGAACTTTTCTCCACATGAAATAAACTTTTATAAACTTTTCTCTGCATTCCATGAACTTTTCTCCTGCGTACTTCTTAATTCTCATCATATTGAGAGCCATGCCATGGGTGTTGCCATCAAGTACAACATCTGTAACATATAACCATACCAAAAACATAATGCCAACAACTATTTATGTTGAACGCATCAAAATCCATTTCTTGAAACTGATAAAGACTAACAATATTATAGCAAATGCCATTAGATTGCTGGCCCAAAATCAGGGGTGGCACATCATGGTACAGGTAGTGAGTTGCAACTACACCAACCTCCTTTCCAACAATACCAATGGTTTAGGTGTCCCAATATAATAATCCTACGCAAATTTCGCTAAAATTTCCACGTGAATGGATAATGGCACCACTCGCCATAGAAATTTCCAGAATTTGCCACTCGAACAAGTAATGACCACTCGCCATTGAAATTTCCATTGCATCCAAAGAATGGCATGACTAAATTAATTGGAAATTGCACGACACATATCAACAATTGTCTGCTGAATGCCCGGCAAGTGTCAATGTTAGAGACAAAAGGATGACGAAAGTCTCTTTCAAAGGAAGGCCTATCGGTCTAATTACACAATAAGACTTTAGTCATTAGTGACTGGGTATGGAGCAACAAGATGTTTAAAATTATAATCTAAATAAAAATCATTTTTGAATGACAGATAGGTTACTTGGACTATGTGGATTTTGGTCCCATCAAATCATGAAGTTTATCCTTATGTTCATGGATCTTTTCTCAACGATCATTAGCATTACAACATTGGATCATAGGAACTATGTGGATTTTGGTTCCATCAAATCATGAAGTTTGTATTTATGTTCATGGATCTTTTCTCAATGATCATCAGCGTTACAACATTGAATCATAGGGATGTGATAAGTCTAAGTGATAATTGTTGCACCCTTAAAAAAACATAAACATGTCACCTCCTTATTTTCTAATATGTTTGAAAAGACTAACGTATTCTAAGATATTTCCAGTTTTACAGCCTTGTTAGGCCTTTGAACTTGGTGAGCTGGAATTTTGGCTCTTTAAAATCACTAATTTGTAGCATTGGGAGTCTTCTGTAGCTGATTACTGAAAAAATTATGCAACCCTGCTAACTTTAATAGTTTGGAAAGTAGCTTAAGAGCATAGTTATGATCTGCTTTCAATCAGACCCTGCTTCTAGAAATTACTGCAGAACATCTGAGATATAGTGTCCATAATCACTCCATGGGTTTTTATAACTCAACCAAGGAAATGGATCCACTAGTCACTGCTTTACCAAAAGACCCTTGCAAATTTATGAGAACGAAACCCTGTTTCTTGCCTATGGTGTTTAAGCCTCAAGGTTCTCGCCTCTTGGCCCATTTAGGATGATGTATGAATAGAAGTTTATGGTGTTGAAAATTGAAATTTTCTTTATTTAACAATTACTACCCATCAATATGTTCAACCATATGGCTAACAATTGCATTTGAATTTCTTTCATTCATGAATTTTATGATTCAACCAGGGAAATGGATCCACTAGTCACTGCTCTACCAAAAGACCATTTGCAAATTTATGAGACCGAAACTATGTTTCTTTTCTATCGTGTTTAAGCCTCAAGGATCTTGCTTCTTGGCCCATTCAAGATGATGTATGAATACATGTTTATGGTGTTCAAAATTGAAATTTTCTTTATTTAACAATTACTACCCATCAATATGTTCAACTTTATGGCTAACGATTACATATGAATTACTTTCATTAATGAATTTTATGATTCAACCAGGAAAATGGATCCGTTAGTCACTGCTCTACCAAAATACCTTTTGCAAATTTATGAGACCAGAACCCTATTTCTTGTCTGTGGTGTTTAAGCCTCAAGGATCTCGCTTCTTGGCCCATTCAGGATGATATATGAATACAAGTTTATGGTGTTCAAAATTGAAATTTTCTTTATTTAACAATTACTACCCATAAATATGTTCAACCTTATGGCTAACAATTGCATTTGAATTACTTTCATTCATGAATTTTATGATTCAACCAAGGAAATGGATCCACTAGTCACCACTCTACCAAAAGACCCTTTGCAAATTTATGAGACCAAAACCCTGTTTCTTGTCTGTGGTGTTTAAGCCTCAAGGATCTCGCTTCTTGGCCCACTTAAGATGATGTGTGAATACAAGTTTATGGTGTTCAAAATTGAAATTTTCTTTATTTAGCAAGTACTATCCGTTAATATGTTCAACCTTATGGCTAACAATTTCATTTGAATTGCTTTCATTCATGAATTCATTGCTTATTATTGACAATTGTATTAGATTTATGCAGCCAATTGGCTATGACTTCGACTTTGACGATTACCACAGGTACCTAAGAAATCTTATGTCTTCAGGTTAGTGAATTTACCACTATCTAATGTTTTAACTCTCGACAAAATCAAAGAAAAGGCCATTTGTTTGACTTGCATTGTTTACACTGTTTGGAATACCATTGATATATTTTGGCAAAAAACGTTTTATTGCTTCACTCAATAGAAATAAATATTTCTTATACAGTTTTGTTCATGGAGGATTGCCATATGTGAATCTTAAACCAGACCCTGTGTTGAAGACTTGTTATTAAGCATGCATCAGAGGAAAATTGTAAGATCATATGGATCCCTTAAAATTCTTTATATGATGATATTGGTAGCACATGATCAAGTTCTAGGTTTCTTTGGAAATATATAAGCATGCTTAACCTTTTGTAACTTTGTTGTGTAAAACAGATATTTACAACACAGTGACAGTTCATGCTGCAAAGGTCCTTAACAGGCTGGGGTTGGATGATTTCTTTGAAGGCATAATATGATTTGAGATAGTTAATCCTTCTTCAAAAATTACTGAAAGCAATAATGACTTGGATATGCCCACTGATAACTCTACAACCCGGAAGAAGCCCATAATTTGTAAGCCCTCAAAAGAGGCCATGGAGCAAGCTCTTCTCATTGCAAACTTTGATCCACAAAGAACAGTATGGGACTAAAGATTTTGATGGAAAATTTCTTTCAACTATCCATTTTTTCATGAAAATGAATTATATAATCCATTAGAAATTAGTATAGGTGTACACTAAGATTGAATCATCCAGGTATTGGTTAATATTTTGGTGATGGCCTACAACAATAATGAACAAATCCCTCAAGTTGCAATGAAGGTAATTATAATTAGTTGTTCTTGTTATGATTTCCACCACCAATATCAATGACGTGATTCCCATGCTGAATCCATCAATGGCTGAAATATTTTTTCTATTATTGATTGATTGATTAATTAGGAGATGGGTTTGATGAAATTGGTCCAGACATCATTCTATCACATGAACCACATCCATTTCACTTAAAACAAAGTGTCCCTAATTTGCAAAGGAATGCAGTTGGAGCCACCGATGGGGAATGCCATGTTTGGATTCACTATTCTTGTTCTTGCACTTTTATCTCATTCTATCATTGTTATAATGACATTTATGTCAAAGTATGCTTATCTCGCTAGAAGTGCCCAGGTTGGATTTTCTGCGGTGGCTCTGTCCCTCAAGGTCCTTGTGAATAAGTTGGATGACCACCTCCATGGCCGCTTGAATGATGTGGGTTGGATGGAGGCCCTTGCGGTGCCATTTCTTTTTGCTGACAGAGCAGTTATTGTGGGTATTCCATGTGGAGTCTTGACATGCTATATCTGTCTTCATACCAAAGAGTTGTTTGTGTGGTCTTGCAATAGAAATTTGGGGCGTGCTCGTCCTGAAAGTTCACATCCTTTGATTTGTCTTCGCCCCTCCTACAGAGTCAGAAATGGTGTGTTTCTTACACATTGTTGTAACTATCATCAACCCAGGGCTTACGACTAGGGATTACTTTGTTCCATTAGTTTTATGAAGAGGTAGTTTGTATTGAGACTATAGTGTTCCTCGTTTGATTTCATATAATAAGTTAACATTAGTGTATGTATAAATAAATTTTATGTGTGTCTTTCGAATGTATGAATAATTGAGATAATGTGGATGTTTAAGAATACCAAAATTTTTTATTACAAATCATGGTGTTAAGATTTTTGTGGTGAGTTTATCACAGAGATGGATGGCAGAGTCCATTTGAAAGAAGTACATTTGTTTGTTAGTCCAATTGCTCATAGATTATGGAGAAAATGGCTTCTACTTTTATGGAATTTTTCTTATATGATGTGGTTGCACTATAAATCCATCCTTTTCTAATGCTATTGATTTTACACCGTAAATTGAAAGGTCCCACAAAATGCTTTGACTACTCTCTTAAAAAGAATATTTAATGGAAAAACTCTATAAACCATTCCTTTTCTAATACAAAATTGAAATACGAAAACTATTTTGACTATTCTGTGAAATGGAAAATCTTCAAGACTTGTTATAAATGCCAATATTCAATGGAAAAACTTTGAATAATTAATAGGCTTGGTCATTAATGTTTGTCCTAACATTGGCAGCTTTAAAATAAATATTTTTTTGGAATGGGATGTAAAGGATCTTTTGTTTAAGTATAAATGATAAATGGTTTACATTAAACTGGCTCAAAAACATCAAATTTCTATTTTTTAATTTTAAAGTTGGTTAAAAATATTTATATTTATATTTATATTTATAAAAATTATTAACATTTAAGGGTATAAATAAATTTTTATTAATGTTTTTTTTTACGAGGGACAATTTAAAGGTTAATATTTGTAAATGCCAAATTTTTAATGTTTTATAACAAAAAAATCATCGATTTATTTTTTCCTAAAATAATTTTCTTTATATTTTATAAGATAAAATTATATTCCTTTAACAATTATTAAAAGTTTATGGACACTATATAAAATTATTAGAAAGTTGAATATTTTTACAAAAATATTGCAAAATATTTTGTAGTTTGCATACTAAGGTGCTATGATTAGTCAAGGTTTTGTAAATTTGCACCTCAAGATTTTCTTTAATTTTAATCTTTTAATTCAACAAAGTTATAATGATCTTATCACCTCTCTTAATTTTTTTTTAGTAAAAAATAAAATTTTAAATATTTTGGAGTAAATTTTTACCTTCTTAAAATTCTATGAATCATATTAGGTCTTAATAAAAGTTGTTCATGATGTTGAAATACAAGTTCATACATATAACTCAAGTTTTCTGAAAGATTTTAAATAGAAGTTAATTAAACCAATAAAGTTTTGTTATTGAATTCTCACATTTATAATAAAATTATTTTTGGTTAAACGAAAGATGGTATAAGGATGCTTAGTCTTGGTGAATCACTAAAATATATAGGAGATCATTGTGTGGAATATGGATAATATTAAAAGTATAATTATATCAAAATTTAAGGAGAAATTGTGGGTTGATAAAGAGTTACAAAAAAAAGTAAACTAAAATATTATAAAAAGGTGATCAATCCAACACTCAAATTCATCTTGACTAGTGCACATAAGAAAAAAAAAATTCCTATACTAAAAATAGGTTCTCATAATCCCATAATAATGAAATTGGGTGTTGGTCAATTCTCAAAAGACAATAACACTATTTCATGAAACACTCTCTCACTTTTTTGACACTAAGAGATTTGAAGATCAAAAAAATTTTCTCTTAAACTATCCAACTTATACACCTATTAGATTGAAATTTCAAAATATTTGTCACAGTACTCATCTTCTAAACCTTTTAACTCAACAAAACTATGTTGATCTTGAAAAACTTATCTTATTACTTTTAGAGCATAAAACTATGTTGATCTCAAAAAGCTTCTCTTATCACTTTTAGAACATAAAAATAAAATTCTAAAGAAATTCTATCAATCTCTTACTTTTTTATAATATATTACACATTACACCATATTTAATTTTTACAATATATTTAATCTTAGTGGAAATTTTAAGATGTCATCATCATCCTATTAAGTTGCCTTTATTATACAAACCATATTAAGTTGCCTTTATTATACAAACCATCATATTAGCATCATCCTAAAGCCTATAATAGGCTCATATTAATGACAAGAAATAACATAAATGCATAACATTAGTAGCAATATAAGTCTTTTCATTACATGCTCAGAAACCATCAACAACAAATAACAAAAAGAAACCCACTTACTCAATCAATTCTAAAATGCTCTATGCATCAAGATCCCTCGTACTATGCAATTAACTTAATGCAACCATCAAGCCATATCTCAACAAACTGAACTGATCATGTATTCAATAATTAATCTGAACATTACAACTCAAAAAGAAACTTTATGCACCATCACATCAAATGAGTATTACTCCACAAGAATGTAAAAGAGTATTGCAGATATTTTCTATATGAACAACTTACATGGAGATTGAGGACTAATCTGAAAATTTATTTTCGACTTAGTAGAAGGAAACCTAATTGAAAATATAACTTCTTATTTGACACAGTTTTCATCGATCAATTATTTGACGCACAGTTCTATACTTAGAAGCACATTTGTATTAATTCTACATATCATTGTTTTGTGTCGATAGCATTGTTATAGTTCTTCTAAATTCTGGTTTACCAAGTGATTCAATTGTCAACAGTTGTTTCAAGTAAGTGTTTTATGTATGACTTTTATTTTCATTCAATTAGGCAAACAACTAATTTTTTTGGGTGTCATGTGGTCTATTTAATATCTCCTTAAGCACATGTTTGTTCAATAGTAAAGTAATAAAGAGTTTAAGATATCTCCTCTTCACACTTTGCATTAGAAAATTCATACTTCATTTCTAGACCAGCTTTCCACAATAATAATACTTGCATTTGAAACATGGGTTGAAGTTTCCTCTTCTTCATGCTTTGAAGTTGTGATCTCTTTGGTTTCATGTCTTGTCTCTTTCTTCATATTTCTTTGTCTTTCAACAATTGTGAAAGCATAAATTAATGTTATATGATATGGCCTTACGACATTTTCTTTCCAACATCTAGTGCAATTGCTAGTTTATGTACAGATGTAATAATTACATAATATGACCTCGTCACTAGTTACTAGGCATGGAGCAATAGGATGTTTAAAATTATAGCCAATAACATTACACAAAAATATTGATAAAAAAAATTATAATAAATAAAAAAATTGTAAATTTTTACTTTGGCAAATTGAAAATAATTTAACATCTTTGACCAAAATAATAGGTGGTCAAGCCAAAACCTATTGCATAATACCTACTGGCAGGCATAATAAGGGCTACATAGTAGCTAGTACATGCAGCATTGCTTAAATATAGCTTGATTAAACTAGAAAATGATAATAATAAAAGATTTAATCACAAAAATAAAACAACTAATAAAATACTATATTATTGAATGCCATCACAAAAAATTAAGAAATGTGTGTGTGTGTGTGTTTTTTAATATAATAATAAGTCATTGTAAATTGAAAATATGGACAAAAACTATAATTCATGAAAATGGAAATAATAGAAAAAGAAGAAAAAACAAAAAACAAAAGGTTAAATAAAAAAGGAAATAAAACTAAAAACAAAAAAATAATAACCAATAGAAATGGAAGTTTCTAAACAACCCATAATAAGACCTCAACCAATCACCTTACAAATAAATAAATTTAAATAATGATTAAAAAAAATAGAAATTGAATTCTTAATGTTAAACTACAGATAAATGACTAGAATTTGTTGGACAAAGTACACTTTAATATATATGTTTATTTTTTATATATATTTATGTGTTTATTATAAGTAAGGTTAGGCATTTTTTATTTCTATTTTTTATTTTTTGGGTTTGACTAGGTATTAGTTTGCCTTTGACCAAAAATTTACTACATTTATCCATAGTTTAATATTAGGAATTCAATTTTTATTATTATTGAAATTTGTTTATTTGTAAGGTGATTGGTCGATGTCTTATTATGGATTATTTACTAACTTCTATTTCAATTAGCTACTAATTTTTTGTTTTTAATTTTATTTCCTTTTTATTTAACTTTTTGAATGACTTTTTTTCATGAATTATAATTTTTTCGTAATATTTTCGATTTAAAGTGACTTATTATTATATTAAAACATATTTTAATTAAATTAGTTAAAGACAATTATATATATATTAATAAAATAGAACACACATATAGATATATGTATTTAACATATAAACAATATTAATTATCATATTTCCTATTTTTTTGGTGATGACATTCAACAATATAATATTTTAAGTTGCTTTATTTTTGTGATGAATTTTTTTTTGTTTCATTAACTATATTTAACTAAGCAGCAGTACGAGCTATCTATTAGCCTGTTAATATATGTATTTTTTTATAGTTTAAATTTATTAAAATATTTCTAATAAAATTTATAATCATTTAATTTGAAAATATGGAGAAAACATTATATTCATGAAAATCGAAATAATAGGAAAAATGAAAAAATAAATGTAAATAAAAAATATAAAACTAAAACAAAAATTATTAACTAACAAAAATGGAAGTTACTAAAAAAACCCATAATAAAACCTCATTCAGGTTACAAATAATAAATTTTAAATAATAATAAAAAATAAAAAAATAAATCCAATATTAAAACTATAGATAAACCTAATTTTTTTGGTAAAAATAAACTAATACACAATCAAATCAAAAACTAAAACCAATCTACTGTAAATATAATATTAACCATTATTATTTTTATATATTCAAACTTAAAGAACATATAAATATAAATAGAAAAATTGTATTTTAAAACTGGATAAAATTAATATCAATTTTTAAATAAAAATAGTATACTTTGAAACTTAATAAACAGATAATATCAATTTTCAGAGACAGGAGTACACTAAGATATATAGAATAAGATATATAGAATAATATTACTAGAAAAAGTGGAAATTTTCATTACACTGATAACATTGTTAGCACATAACTTGTCAAACCAAATGACTAATATATTACAATTTTTATTTTTCAAACATCTGGTCTTCATATATTTGGTATAAGTTAAGATCTAGTCTTCATACTTATTATTATTGCCATGTGCTTTGAAATATGTAGCCGCAAAAGTGCATACCTTGTCAAACTGAATATAAAATACATTGTCTTTGTCAAATCAAATGAACAATATCTTCCAGGCATTGCGTATTATTTTCATAAATTTATAGACATGTTATGATTGACTATATGGAAGTGAAGAAAATATCAACTTTGTCGCTTAAGATAATAAATTTATATACATGTATATCGGTTATCATTGACTATGTGGAAGTGAATAAAATATAACCCTTTTCATATAATAAAGTCATGATTTAGAAGATCTATGAACGGTCATCTCGGTAGTGTTTGGTAAGGAGAATAGTAGTTATTAATGGTAATCTCCTATTAGATTCATCAACATTATTAGTCCCTGCCTTTCGGGGCTGGCAGGGACTATAGTAATCGATTTGGAAAGCTAGCATTATTTTGGCACTATAACCAACCAACGTGCATGATAACCAATCAACGTTATATAACTTAAAACAAAGTTCATTTCATGAAACAAGAATCCAGCACGATATTTTATATTTTCTTTTTCTTTTATCCAATGAACGGATTTTTCATCTTATTTGGCCTCAAAACGAGGCATACGGGCAGGTATACGGGCTCAAAAGTTAGGACAAGTAGAAGTGATCAGGTCATTTGATAGTGAGTTCATGAACTAATGTTATGTTTGCATTAGCATTAATCTCCTAACATTTAATGTTAGGAGAACTAACAAAACTTGTACTTATGTTAAACCATAACCATGGCGGCCCTGCCGTGTCAACATTGCCCTTCCGTGTCGAACAATCCCTGCAGTGCCGTGTCAAAATGGTAATTTGCATGAGAACAACGGCCTGCCTTAAAATGATCTTTGTTTGTTATCCGTAGCCAAACCCCAAACGTGGAGAGTCTGTAAGATCAAGTCATGACCGCTGAATCAGAGCAGCCTCGCTTGGCGGAGAAGAAACAGCCTGTTGCTTTCCTGCGAAGAAAGGAAGAAAGCGTGAGAATTCTACTTTGTTAATTTACCAGAGTTACCCTAAAGTTTACTAATTTTATTGATTAAAGATTCCCTGGATAATCTGTAATTACTATGTCTGAATGTTATTTTTCCAGCTTTGTTTTTATTAAGAATCTACATGCAAAGAGCCTGTGTCTCTCTCATTCAATCGAACTGTTTTACTTTCAGTTTCAGTTTTATCAGTCAAATCAATGCATACATATTTCAATCATGCTGTGTGTTCTTTAAGCTCTATCAAAATAATTACCTGAAGTTTTGATGCAGGTCGAAGAAATTCTTACCAGGCAGGGAATTCCAGGCATCGTATAATGGTGCAAAACTGGTCAAATTGATATGCACAGCGATATGCACAGCGGTATGAATGAAAATATTATGAGGGCAACTAATTAACAACAAAATTTGAATGATGCAGGTTCCCAAGGCACCGAAGGAAAATATATGTTGGCAACTTGGCATAACAAACCATGAAGAAATAAATTAGCAGCATGAGATTTACTGCGATATAATAGATCAATAAGATATAGAAAGTCGGAGCATCTAAGATTTTACTCAAATACGAGTTTGAGAAGGCAAGTGGTTGATACTTACAAAATCTCCATAAGCCCAGTAACCTCCAATTGCAATGGGGAATATGCACATGGCCACGAGTGAATAAGCAACGTTTGCTCCCCTCCACATTGGTACAAAGGCAGGATGCTTGAGACTAGATGGCATAGTAGCCTGCATTTCAGATATAGCTTCCTAGTCAATCTCACGGGAAAGAAAGATCATCGATAAGGTAAGCTATCAACATGTAACCTTCTCTACACAATGTAGACAAAGATAAGCGATCACAAGGAAACACAGGTCTATGCTGCTACAAAAGTACAGTACCTGTATTGCCATAGCAAGATTGTGACCCCTGAAGGCAAAAGCAATAATTCCCAATGAATTCAAGACTGAGAATGTTGTTGCAGTGTCTGTCTTGGACTTTAAGTTTTCATAAGATATCCCCAAGGGTCTAGGTCTGCTTATGGACAAACCCCAGACCATAGTGCAGTAGGTAATTGCAGTTATAGCACCAATAAGAGAGAGTCCTGCTATGGAGTTAAGATTAGGTAGCTGAGATAGAACAATGCAAAGGGACACGAAAACCAAATACCATTCCACTGTAGTAAGTGGGTTGGATCCACAAGTTGGGCCACAAACAATTTGGAAAAACAGCTTCATCGTCTCTCCACCGATCAATATCAAGGCAGTTGTCGTCCCGGATGATAGATAAACAGTTGGAAACAGAGTCAACCATACCCTATGATTCGCATACCCTGCGCAAGATCCTCGGGAAACTGTGACGGTCTTCGCGACCTGTGGTTTTGGGGGAAACAGAACTCTACCAATTCCCTGGACTGAAATCCTGCCATCGACATACAGATTTGTCTTAACGGTCTTCGCGACCTATGGTTTTGGGGGAAACAGAACTGTACCAATTCCCTGGACTGAAATCCTGCCATTGACATACAGATTTGTCTTGACGGTCTTCGCGACCTGTGGTTTTGGGGGAAACAGAACTGTACCAATTCCCTGGACTGAAATCCTGCCATCGACATACAGATTTGTCTTGACGGTCTTCGCGACCTGTGGTTTTGGGGGAAACATAACTCTACCAATTCCCTGGACTGAAATCCTGCCATCAACATACAGATCATGATCTAACAAATGCGCAGCCTCTTCCCCCTCTCCGAACACCACAGTCCCATCTGCTTCCTGAGAAGTTATCTTGTGTGGAACCCTGAGCGTATCATACTTCATCTTCCCGAACCTCCTCATGGCATTATACATGCTCTCCTCGATCTGATAGTGAATGATGAGCAGGAACGCCATGAATTTCCTGCATTCCCATTTCCATGGCTATGTAACGGGCAAGATCTGCACGTGCCTCGGCTAACTCTCTCTGCAACTATTGCACTTCACCTCGCAAAACTGAGATCGCTTAACAGCTTCTGGTTAAGTATTCAAGCAAATGGAAAGTCGACAACTTTGCAGGCATGTGATGACAGGTGGAAGAAAAAACATAAGCGAGTCGCGAGGTAAAAACTGCATGCAACGTCACCACGCTCAAACAGAAGACTGTCGACAAGTGGAGCAGGGGGTAAACGTGGCGGGAGATAGTAAAAAACACATGCATAAGTTTTATAGAAAACGCAGTAAATCGATGCTCACCTGTGTGATGGCTATAGGTCGGTTATCGGCATGACGAAGAGAGAAAAGTGCGTTGGTTGGTTGCTTTCGCAGCGCTCTTCCACTCGGCTCCTTTCTGTTTTCTGAATGAAGTGTCCTCAACACTATGTTAGACTTTAGGTTAGCATAATGGCTCGTTCAAAGTATTTAACATATTGAAATTGTCCTTCAAAAGAATTTTATTTGAGTTTCAGAGATTCAATTCTAGCTTGCACATCATTTGAAACCTTACCATTTATAAGTAAATAAAAAACTATTTGAAACCTTACCATTTATAAATAAATAAAAAACTATTTGAGTGCCACGAGGGACCCATCTGTGTTTGGAAGTGTAATAATTGAGCAGATTTATCCGAGGCGTAGTCTACACAACAGATTTTTCAATCACGCGGGGAACTGCAGTTTGAGCTGCTGGAGCCCGTCGTGCAGGTGGAGTTTAAGTGCAGCTGGAGCGCGTCGTGGGAGAAATGAGGACTTAGCTACACGGCGACGAATGGTGACGGAGTGGGCTGACAACAGAGACGGAGATGGAAGGAGTCAACCTGCTGCCGGAGAACATAAGAAAAACGGTAGCCGGCAAAGCCAATTCGTAGCATAGGTAGCCAATGCGGGTGGTGTTGAAAGACTAGCTCTGCTGGTTCAAATGCTATTATTGGTATTGCTCCATCCACAGAGTCAAGCGGATCATCGACTGCTTCACCTGGTCCTCCTATAACTAGAAGGGATGTTGGGACTGGAATTAACCATTGCTCAGAATACGACTGCTTGCACACAGCAAAATCAAATCATCTTGGACTTTTTGTTTGACTATTGGGCTGGGGCAGGGACTAGCTGCCCCGCAACCCCTCTTGTTAAAATTAGTTTTTTAATTATGACTTTATGAAGTTTAGTTTTATTTTTATATTTGTATTGAGAGGTAGATTTTGTAATCTATTGTTGTTTAAGAGAGTGATTTAATTCAATTCAATTAAAATAAAATAATATAAATATAAGACGTAAGATTGTAAGATTGTTGTTAGTGTATGTTTTTTGTTTTATAGTTTAGTATGGGAAAGATGTTGTCATCTAATACTATATTTAAAATATATTAATTAATAATTTAATATTAACAAATTTAAAATAGTAATAAAAAAAAAATTAATGTGAGTCATAATTAAAATATTTTATTTTTACATAACTTCATATAGAGATAATAAAATAACTATATATATATATTTATATATATATATTATATATATTATATTATATATGAGGTTTTAGTAAAGAAATTAATTTTAAATATAGTTTCTTTAGTATTTAATATGGGATTGCATGAAGTAGTATAATTGATATTACATAATGGTGTAATCCATTGTGTATTTAGTTTACTGTGATATTTTAAAACAAAAATAAATTAATAATAAAAAATATTTTGTAAAATATTTAAATCTATGTATTAAAGAACATAATTTTATATCTACTTTATATAGAGAAAAATAAAGTAATTTGAATTAAAAAAATCTTATGTTTTCACTTTTTAGAACTAGGGAGATGTGTAATTTATTTTATTTCTAATATAGAGTTGATATATAAGATTTTAAAAATATCAATAACAAAGAAAAGTGTTTAATGTAGGTTATAAATAAAATATTTCATATAAAGAGAGAAAGATTCAGAGAATTCTTATTCCATTAGTAACTACCGTATAATTCATTGTCTTAGAGATATTTGTAATTTTTTCAATGTTTAATATGTATAAGTGATATGTAATATTTAGAGAATATTAATAATAAAAATAATTAAATGTAATGTGGAGAATGTGAATTATAAATAAAATATTTCAATATCAACTACGTATATATTATACTAGCCTAGATCCATCTTAACTCTCAATCTACCGAAAGTCTACATAATCAAATATCTTCACTCTCAAAGATGTTTGCATCTCAAGAGATTTGATCTCTCTTTCCGTTGGTGAGTAATCCCTTTTCACTCTAAAAGATGTTTGCATCTCAAGAGATTTGATCTCTCTTTTAGATGGACTCACCACCCTTCCTTGATGATGGGTGGTGAGTTCACCTGAAACCTTGGAAAATAGAAAATCGATACATAGTTTACGTAATGAAATTGTACATATAAAATTTAGGTATAGTTTAAATATTTTATATTTTTGTTTTTGACATATTTTTGGATGAGTTTCACTAAAATTTAGATAAATATTATTGTAATGGTAAATTTGAGTTTTTATATTTATACAAATAAATGTTTGGCGCCTTTTAGAGCTTTAAATCCATCTATGTATTTAAAAATATATTTCAATGGAAAAATTTTAAATTATACAAAATTGCTTTTCTTTGTTCATGTAATTGTTTTTATTATATAAATTTGATTTTTTTGGATGGAATCATACATATCTATTAGATAATTTCAATGCAATAATTTGTAAAAATAGATTTAGAGACATCTAATAAGCGTAGAAATTTATCTAATTTCAAATATCGAAAAATTATTGCAAAAAATAGTTTTCTATAAAACAATTTACATTTGTAAATGACAGTAAATAATTATGGTCTTTATTATTAATTAAAAATGAAATAAATTCTTTGGCTTAGAAAAATAAAACTAAATTAGAATATACATTTCCCCAAAAAAACAACTTCTTTACTCTACATATTGAATAAATTTATTTTTCTCACTAATAAAGCTAAATGGCGATCTTATTTAATGTTAATGTACATGAAATTATGAATAGATATCATTTGTACACCGCCCATTCATGTTTGGAATACTTTGAGTTTTGGAGAAAGAAGGAAAAGGAAGGGTAGGAAATCACAAGAGAACATCTAGATCAATAGCTACAATGGGTTTTGCTTGCAGGTACTGAGTTTCATGTATGTTTTCTCACTAGTTTTGGCATATGCATGTGGTTTATTGGTCATGATCTGTTACTAGCATGGAGGATTTCCTAGATTAATAGTTGATTTTCCTAGCCTTTCCATTTCTTGGATATTCATGGGGTTGTGGGTTTATTTCTTTGTTTTTCTGATTGGTTCTCATGTTTCATTTAGCTTGGGTTGAGTTACTAGTTCCTAGAAGCCTTGGTTTGACAAATGCTCTGGAAGCCCATTTGTAGCTATGGGTTGAGTTACTACTCCTGGAAGCCTTGGTTTGAAAAAAAACTCTAGAGCCCTAGAAGGCTTGGGCAGAGACCAATCTGATGATGGTTTTGTGATGTTCCACCATGAGGTGGGATCACTGTTTGATGGGTGAGGTGGTTGGCCTTTGGAAGCCCTCAATGGTTTTGTATTGATGTGTTTTATGATATCCCACATTCATGCTTGGAATATGGCACGGGGGTGACTAGCTGAAGAGATTTTTGGCTCAACCATAACTATGGTCGGATGGTTCATGGAAGTCCCACAACTAGTTGGCCTTTGTATCATTAATATGAGGTTATTTCTCCTTGTTATTTTATGAGTATTGTATGGGTTTATTTGAGGATCATATGGTTGTTGTTTCCTTGCTATGTATATTGTTGTTATGCTAGTTATGAACATGTCTTATGACGGTAGATATGTATGGCTCTCATCATGTTTTTAATTGTAAATGAATGAACAATGCATCTATGACCTAATGGATGAAACTGCAGTTGAGGTATCAATGCTTCTTAATGATTCTTAGATGAGTATGAGACCCCTATGATCATTTATGTTGTTTACACATGTAGATTACATACTTGTGACATGTTTGACAAAAAGTCTTTCATTGCTAGTAGGGGTCTAGTCAAGGGCTTGTTCAGGTAATTTCATTCTTATCATCATTCCATTGTTATACTTTTGTTCTAAAGGTTTCATTTAGTTCGAGGAAGTGACCTGGGCTTTGGGCCTTAAAAAATGGCTCAAATCCCGAGGACACAGGCACAACACTAGGAAGAAAAGTCCCTTGATTTTGGCATAACATGTTGTGGGAGCATCCAGAGCCTTCTGGACACATGCATGCCCATATCAGGGGAGTGTCCAGGAGTCTAATGGTTTAAAAACTTAGTGATACCCATCGGTTGGTTACCTAGGAGGCTGGGATGTTTCTTGGGAGTCTTTTTGTTGATGTGGAAGGTCTGTATGGTGTTTTTCTATCGGCTCCACTTCCTTAAGGTGACTTAAGAGGTCAAACTATATCATAGTAACTTCTCATCACATGTTTACCCTGATTGTCTGGTTACTTGGGTAGATGTGGGAGGAGGGTGTTACAGAGTGGTATCAAAGCATGGTTCATCGTTCGCACTGGATGGGATGTTTGTTGTTCATGCATTCATTTTAGTTGCATATGTGTTTTTTGTGTTGTAAGATGATGTGCTTGTTGCATTTGCATGGTATGGGTCATGGTTGTAGTGATCTCACCATAGAATTCGATGGTATTGTTTTGGATTGTGTCATCATGATTTTATGGTTGATTATGCATTTTTTATGCATGTTAGTATTCACATGTGGTCAAGTGTGCAATGATGTGGTGGTTGTTTTCATGCATGAGGTCATGGTATGTATAGTTGGTGGTCATAAATTGATGAATGGACTCTAGCTAGAATGATGGTTATATTCTTATATGCTTATGTGTTATATTTCTATATGTTGTCATGATTATGTTATAAATGTATTACGTGGATTGGTTGATATTGTAGATGAGGTATCATCCATGAACTATAATAAGGTACGATGGTTTATTATGATTTGGTTTAGTTGAGATGATATACCTTGCAGGAACAATATCAAAGATGACCAGCAATATGTTAGACTACACTTCACGAGATTCTCCTTATGGATTAGATGAACAACGTGGTGTTGGGCACTCTTATGATTGTGAAATTTCCTACACTAAAGGAATCCATACTACAACAAATCAGAATCTACTTCACCTACTTGATTTAAAAATTACATTCATCAAGTTATTCTTCTGAATACTAAAGAAAATTACTTCTGCTGGCTACACTATTTTAAATATTTGATCCCATGAAATAGAAAAGAGAGCAAAGAACAAGATACATAGGACACACTTATTTTTAGACACAACAGTCCCCAGAAAAACCCAATGTGAGAAAATTGGTGCAATAGTTTTGAGGGTTTATTATTATGCAAGAGAAATATATGAATACAAATATAGGATGTTCGTCTAACAATCCTTTATAGAGAAAATATTGGTGGAAAATATGAGCAAGCTTTATCTCACTTCACCCAGCAGAATCATGGCTGATCTGAAACAAGGCTAGCTAACCCTGACTATTTCTACGCTGGCCCTGTGTCAACCTTTCAGCTCTGCTTCAACCTTCACTTCCCCTCTTCTACCCTCTACGTCAGTTATCCCATTTCTTTCGGTTGTTCCTAGTAGTTATGGATTCTGCATGATAGGAAACTTTTCTACTCTATGCTAGCCCTTCTAGCTCTATGTCAGGACTGCATGGGCCCTGACTGCCCAGTGTCAACATTCTTGGCTTTTGTGCTGCCTTTATGCAAGCTTTCTTTGCCTCTCTGTCAGTATTTTATGGAAAGCCCTTCTCCTAGATTTTCATTGTCCCTCTGTTGCTGGATGATCACTTAGTTCGAATTTCTTAGCCTCCTAGCCCCAGAATCGAACTCCAAATCAATTCTCTCTCTCTCTTTGTGTTTCCACATGAACCCCAAGCCTCCACTTTATAATTTTCCTGTTGAGTCTTCAAATGTTGAGATTAAGTCTCTAATCAATGGCTAAGATGAAAAAATGACTTGATCCACCTTCTATGTCATTCTCACCCATGTTTTGATTAATACTCATTAATATTTTAATTTTCTAAAGTTTAGACTTAGGAACCCCATTAAAAATATTAATTATTTTAATAAAATACAATCCGGGTGAAATTTCACCAAACGATTGTTGGGTTCTTTAGAACTCATGTGCCTTAGACTCTCCACCAACTTTCAAGGATATATCACTTTCGATGCTACCAAAACATAACACTCCCTCTTAATGAGGAATGTGCTCTAGCAACAATGTCCACCTACATGTTGCTCTGTTTCCGAAGCACCTCCTTTCTCCACTGTTTTTGCCACCAACATTGTGTTGTTGTTGCTACTGTACTGCTGCCCATGACACTATCAATGTCACTACTTCATTTGCACTACAACTCCCTCTCAAACGTTGCATATTTTATGCTGTCAGCACTACCACAGCTAACACTACATCTGTACTGTAACTCAGTTGTTTAGAGAAGCAACTGAAAAACATCCAAAACTAGTTGAACTTAAATCTATTCAACATAATACAATGAATGTTGGAATCTGACTGTTGTTGATTCTAACCCTCTAAATCTTTTGCGCCACTGCTAACTCTTGCACTGTACCAATTGCACTATTGCCAACCTTACTCTGCATTGATCAGTCTCTAGTCCCAAGCCACTGCATCTGTCCTCCAAACACTCCACGACATCATCTAACACTAAGTCCATCTCACTACTATTGAATCTTGGGCTCTTATAGCAAGGAATTGATCCAAGAGGTGGACTCCTCAAGGATCTTGGCCACATGTAGTCCTCCCGACTACAACTCAATATGGCCCCATCTCTTGCTTGGAGATGCATGGGCTCTCATGGAAAACTCATCCTCATTAATATTTGTTGAAGCAGGCTTAGGATCATGTTTCTCATCCTTGTCCTTTTTCTTCAAAGGACACGGGGATGCATAGTGGTCCATCTCGCCACAACTAAAACATTTCACCTTTAAAATTTCCTTCTTTTGCTTCAGCTTCTATTGTCCCTTCCATATTAGAGCTGCATTTTCCTCTTCCTCCATCTTTGTGCCACTCCCACTGTTACCACTGAGGCTGACCTTCACTAGGTCCCTCCTTAACTCCTCCTATTGAAGAGTTGCCTACATCTCCTCCCATGCAGGTAGTTTTTCTCTACCCAATATGCTTTGGATGTAAACTTGTCTTTCATTCGAGAGTCCATTCAGGGTTATCCTCACCATCATGGTTGACTGAGGAGTAAACCCCACTACAGCAAGCTGGTCTCTAGTGTCCTGAAGACGTTGAATATAGAGGTTGACCCCTTCTCCTTTCTGCATCAAATTCCACCACAACTTCTACTCCAAATACATCTTACATTGTTTGGAAGGACCTTCATACAAAGAAGACAAGGCTTCCCACATGTCTTGAGTTGTATCCTTGCCCTGCAAGTGTGAGACCACACGATCTTGAACTCCATCAATAATGAGCCTCTTTTCCTTCCCCTGCTCAGTTTTGTACTTCTTATTTTGATCATTATCAATGGGAACAACTACAACACTATTGGTGTAGGTCTTGAGATCATGTTCCTCCCAAATAGCAAGGATTTTTGTCTTCCATATGACATAGTTGGAGCTCCTTCCAACCTGTCCTGATCTCTAAGCTCATGCGATGCTATTTCACCCAATTTTCAAATTGACTCCTCTAGTCACTGCTTAGCACTACTTAGTTTCTCAGCAAGTGAGGAATTCAAGCTTTTTGGTGGAAAGTTCTCTAAGGAGAAAATTCCCCTTCTACATGTCTTCATTCTTTTCCAACGGATTTCTACCCCAACAGAAACTGTGCCCTTCAAAAACTGTGTTGAGGCTCTATGTCACTCCCTCTGCCTCTGCAAACTCACGAACTAGAAATCATACCTCTGTCATCTCACTCAGAGAGAGATTTTTGTGGATCTGATTCCTGGCAATGATTGTGCAATCCCTTCAAGGGGATTCGAATTGCTGCCAAGTGCAACTTTTAGCCTCACTGCTCAGCACTTGGTCTATTCTTCCTATTTCAAAATCAATGCTCTGATACCATGTGAAAATTCCTACACTAAAGGAATACCTACTGCAGCAAATCTTAATCTACTTCACCTACTTGATTTTAAAATTACATTCACCAAGTTATTCTTCTGAATACTAAAGCAAATTACTTCTACAACTTACACTATTTAAATATTTGATCTCATGAAACAAAAATCGGAGAAAAGAACAAGAAACATAGGACACACTTATTTTTGGACACAATAGTCCCTAGAAAAACCCATTGCAGGAAAATTGGTGCAACAGTCTGAGGGTTTATTATTATGCATGAGAAATATTTGAATACAAATCTAGGATCCTCATTTATAAATCCTTTACAGAGAAACTACTGGCAGAAAATTTGAGTGAGTTTTACCTCGCTTCATCCGACAAAATTATGGCTGATCTGGCACAAGACTGGCTAAGCCCGACTATTTCTGCATTGGCCCTACATAGGCACTGCATCAACCTTTTAGACTCTGTGTTAGTCCTATGTCAACTCTTTTTCCCTCTGCGTCAGTTCTCTCATTAGTTCTGGTAGTTCTTGATAGTTCCCAACAGCTCTCGATTTTGCGTGACAAGAAACTTTTCTGCTTTGTGCTGGCCTTTCTAGCTATGCGTCAAGTTTACATGGACCCAGACTATCCCAACGTCAACTCTCTTGTATTATGTGTTGCCTCTCTACAAGCTCTCTCTGCCTCTTTGTCAGTATTCTCTGGAAAGTCCTTCTCCCATATTCTCACTACCCCTCTATTGCTAAATGATCACTTAGTTCAAATTTCTCAGCTTCCTAGCCCTAGAAATCGAACTCCAGATCAATTCTCTCTTCCTCTCTCTCTTTGTGTGTATCCAAATGAACCCCAAGCCTCCATTTTATAATTTTCCTGTTGAGTCTTCAACTATCAAGATTAAGTCTCTAATCAATGACTAATATTAAAACATGACTTGATCCACCTTCTAGATCATTCTCACCCATATTTTGATTAATACTCATTAATATTTTAATTTTCTTAAGTCTAGACTTAGGAGCCCCATTAAAAATATTAATTATTTTAATAAAATACAATCCAGGTGGAATTTCACCAAATGATTTCTAGGTTCTTTAGAACTCATGTGCCTTAGCCTCTCCACCAATTTTCAAGGCTAGAGCACTTCCGATGCTACCAAAAAATAAAACCGATTTGAAAAACACATTTAGAAGCTTAAAGGCATAAATAAGGAGTTGTAAGGTAGACAGTGACAAAATAATACAGGCATAGGATAAACAAGCAAAGGTATATGTGGTGATACTTCAGAGTTTTTCAGAATTACATCGAAAGGTTCCACTTCGTATCAGCCATGAGCAAGAGGACAAAACTAATGGGGCATATGACAGTAGGTCTCATGGTGGTCACAGGTCAGATAGAGATGACACAGTGAGAGATGGCAGGTTGTTGGATACTCCAGATAGGAAAGGTGATGGACACAGGTACTAATCTAGTTCTTGTTTTGATAGGCATTATGGTCATAATCATTATCATCCTTATAGGAGGAGTGACATGGGATATTTACCATATGATTTTAAGAAAGAAAATCCATCTAGATTTGATGGAGAGATGAAGAAATCATAGGATGTAGAGGCATGGTTTCTTGGTATGAGGAAGTTCTTCAGGTTGCATGATTATTTAGAGAACATGAAAGCCAGAATATCTACATTCAATCTCAAAGGTAAAGTATATATTTGGTGGGAAGATGTGAAGAATGTTCGAGGTATTCATGAGGAGGAATTGACTTGGAATGAGTTCAAGAGACTATTCAAGAGGAAGTACCTATCAAAGTGATACTTTGATGACAGGGGTAAAACATTCTATGAGTTAAAGATGGGATCAATCACAGATGAGGAGTACACTAGAAATTTCATGGAGCTACTGAGGTATCTACCTTACCTCAAGGTGGAGAAGGCCAAGATTCAAATATTCATTAGTGGATTACCAATTGCATTCAAAGAACGAATTTAGTTTGATTAGCCTAGATCATTGGAGGAGACCATCCGAAACCTAGAGAATTTCTATGAGTAATAAAAGAAAATATATGAGACTAAGCTGCACTGGAAAGTTAATGAAAGGAACAAAGGAAAATGGGATAAGAAGCAAGTAATATCTCAGGGTACGGGGGATAAAGAGAAGGCAACACCATCAAAGAAGTCCAATGCATCTGACATAGCACAAGGACTTTGATCTTAGGAACTAAACAAGGATGCAGGTTGGAAGCCTACAGAGTGTTGGACTTGTGGAAAAGATCATCGCAAGAGATATTGTCAGTAGAACAAGGGTGGTAGGCCTCAAATATATAGTGCGCAAAAGGTGCAGACTGTTGGGTATGCTGGGAAGAGTATTCCTAGGATCTATGCAGTGGTGGATAACAAACAAGTAGACCATTAGACATCTGTCATTGAGATGGACAGTAACGTTTGTGATCAAGTTGTTTATATTTTGATTGACACTGGATCTTATTATAGCTATGTTAGTCTTGACTTGGTGGATAAGTGTGGTTTGAATGAAGAAGTGCATGCAGAATCTTGGTTAGTGTTGTTGGCTATAGGTACAAAGAAGCGAGTCCATTATTGGGTAAGAGCTTGTTCATTTGATTTGAATGGCATGCCTATTGCAACACATTTGAATGTATTACCATTGGGATCATATAGTATGTTGTTGGGCATGAATTGGTTGTATCTTCATAGGGCTAAGGTGGATTGTTATGAAAAATCCATTAGGTGCTTGGATGACAATGGGGAACCAAGAGTTTTGCAATGTAAGAAGAAAGCAACATTAGCTAGAATGCTGACAACTATGCGGGAAAAGTGTAGTTGTAAGAAAGGGTGTGTGTTATTTGTAGTGCACATTTCTAGTGAAAAGGGTAAGGAAGTTGAGGATGCAGAAGTTTTGAGCATGTACCCAATTCTACAATAGTTTCATGATGTGTTTCCCAGAGGGATTTTAGAGTTTCCACATCACAGGAAAGTAAATTTTTCTATTGGCTTTGTTCCAGGGGCAGCTCTAGCATCAAAGGAACCTTGCAGGATGAGTACACCTGATTTGGTAGGTTTTAACCTACGGTTGAAGGAAATTTTGGACAAGGGATACATTAGGCCAAGTATATCACCTTGGGGTGCACCAATATTATTTGCCAATAAGAATATGGTACTCTCAGATTATGCATTGAATATAGGTAGTTAAACAAAGTGACCATTAATAATAGGTATCTATTACCAAGGATTGATAATTTGTTTGATTAGTTGAAAGGAGTAGCAATTTTCTCGAATATTGATCTGAGATCCAGATATCATCAGGTATGCATTAAAGAAGAGGGCATCTATAAGACAACTTTCTGGACCAAGTATGGGCATTATGAGTTTGTTATATTCCCATTTGGTTTAACTAATGCTCCAGCTAACTTTATGTGCTTGATGAATAGTGTGCTGCATCCGTACTTGGACAAGTTTTTTTATGGTGCTCATTGATGATATATTAGTATATTCTAAAAATAAAGAAGAGCACATCGAGCATTTTTGAAGTAGTGTTGAGATTGTTGAGAGAGAATGAGTTGTATGCTAAGCTCAACAAGTGCAGTTTCCTTCAGATTGAGATACATTACTTGGAGCATGTTGTTTCCAAGGATGAAATTGTAGTCGATCCAAAAAAGGTAAGAGCTATCATGGAGTGGGAAACTCCCAGGAATGTATATGAGGTGATAACTTTCATTAGGTTAGAACTTTATTATAGGAGGTTCATTCATAACTTCTCGCAGACTTATTATCCTATCACATCATTGTAGAGGAAAGGTAAGAAGTTTGAATGGATAGAGGAGTGTGAGGCAAGTTTTTGGCAGCTAAAGAAGTTACTGACACATGCACCGTGTTAAAGATTGCAGATCTGGACAAAGAGTTTGTAGTATGTATAGATGCTTGCAAGAGAGGACTCGATGGAGTCCTTATGTTGTAGGATGGACATGTGGTATTCTATGAGTCACGAAAACTGAATGAGCACGAGAAAAAATACCCCACACGTGATCTTGAGTTGGTGACGATCATACATGCGTTGAAGATGTGGATATACTATCCTCTTGGGAGGAGGTTTGTATTAATGAGTGATCACGGTGGTTCGCAATATCTATTTGACCAACTGAATCTGAATGGTAGGCATGTTCAGTGGTTGGCTATAATTAGTGAGTTCAACTTTGAGATCAGGTATATCAAAGGTAAAGAGAATAGGGTGGAAGATGCTCTTAGTACGTGGATATAGGTAAATCACTTAGTAGTTAGGAGCTCCTATGGGATAGACTTATAGAATATGATCTTCCACGTAGGTTAGCAGGATGTCAAGTATATGGAGATTGTGCATAGGTTACAACATAGTTCATATAGTGGTATAGGTATAGGTGATGATACATGTACATGTATAGGTGGTGGTACATGAAAACGTCCAGGTATAGGTACATGTAAAGGTAAATGTATAGGTAGTAGTATAGGTACATGTACAAGTATAGTTAGTGGTACAGGTACAGATACAATTGTAGGTGCAAAGGATGTAGATTATTATCTCACAGTAGATGGATTGGTTATATTTAGGGACAAGATATATGTGTTGAATAGCAGTGAGCTCGAGAAGGTGATCTTGAGGAAGTTTCAGGAGAAACCATTTTCGGGTCACCCAGGTTATCAGAAGATGCTAACAACGATGAAGAAATTATATTATTGGCCAAACTTGAAGAGAAGAGTAGAAGGATTTATGGCTAGGTGCTTGGATTGTCAGCAGGTGAAGGTAGAGTCTAAGCATCCAGGTGGATAGCTACAATCAATTGCGATTCCAAAGTGGAAATGGGAGCTCATTTACATGGACTTTATCACAGGTTTTTTGAGGACAATGAGACAACATGATTCCATCATGGTTGTTGTGGATAGATTGAAAAAGGTTGTGCACTTCACTCCAGTGAAGATTACGTATTTAGCTATTGATGTGGCACAAGTGTTCATCAGAGAGATGGTTAGATTGTATAGTGTTCCAAAGAATATTGTGTCAAACAAGGATGCGAAGTCCAAGTTTTGGAACGAGTTATTTGTAGGTTTGGGCACGAATTTGGCCTTAACTCTAGATTATCATCTGCAGAATGATGGACAGACAGAAAGCGTTAACAGGATATTGGAGGACATATTGAGGATGTATGTGATGCATCGACAGTGAAAGTGGGAAGAGTACCATCCATTGGTAGAGTTCACTCATAACAATGGGTACCAGGAATCTTTGAAGATGAGTTTTCTTGAGGCATTGTATGGGTGGAGTTTCAATACTCTCATCAGTTGGAGTGATCCAGTTAATAGGGTGTTTATTGGACCAGACATATTGGTAGTCATGGAGCAGGGAATGCAAGTAATCGAGAACAGTTTGAAAGAAGCACATGATAGGAAGAATAGCTATGAAGATCGGAATAGGTTGTTTAAGGAGTTCGAGGTTGGGGAATAGGTGTACTTGCACATTAAATTGAAGAATAGCTCCTTGCGGATTGAATCTTGTGCCAAGATGGAACCCCAAGTTTGTGGACCTTTTAGGCTTATTGAGAGGATTGGGCTAGTAGCCTATCAACATGCACTGCCTCCAATAGTGAAATTCTGTGATGTTTTCCATGATTGATTACTTAAAAAGTATGTTAAATATGTTTATCATGTGATTGATTGGTCTATATTGCAAGTGGAGCCAAAAGGAGAATTCCAGGCAGAACCAAACTATATATTGCAGAGAAATATTATCATGCTCCGGAACCGAGAAATCGAGTAGGTTAAAGTGAAATGGAAGCCCTTTGGGCCCGACGAAGCTACATGGGAGATGGTGGATCAGATGTGGGCTATGTATCCTTCCTTATTTTCTGGTTGAGCAGATGTTTTGGTATAT
>APFE030357661.1:5633-25324 GCA_000404065.3 Pinus taeda | reverse complement strand
TAACAATATTCATACCAGAATTTAGCTATAAAAACTGATTTCAAATTAGGCCCATAACATATGGGTTTACATGTCAAAGGAAAAATGCTATTAAACGGTAGTGGATAAAAAAACTCAAATTAATCCTAGGATGTGAACACTAACTTCTTTCAAAATGTTGAAATAGACAAAATATAGATTTGAGAACTCCAAGTTACATTTTATTTTCACTACCTTGGCTTTTATGATATGCCCGCCATACTTGGGCTATATTAGTTCACTTAGTAGCACTAGCTCCATAACATTGATTTTTAAATATCATATGCCATGAGACATAGTAGTTTCTTAACTTATTTTCCATGTGCTCTGTTCTTTAAATCATTTAAAATTAAAGCAAGCTTTTCCATATAAAATTAGAATTATTATTAAATGTAAAGAAACAGGACTCTTTGACAGAAACCTATTCAGAAGTAGCAAACAGACAAAACATAATGAAGAGGGAGGCCTTACCATACAAATGATTCGCTAGACTTTCTGTGCTCACATAATCTAATAAAATAAGCTTCTCATGCTCCCTTGGTCCCCAGTAATAACCTCTCAAAGAGACTAGATTTGGATGTCTTATGTTCCCAAATTTCTTTGCTTCCCTTGCAAATTCCTTTTTGTGTTTTGCCAAACCTTCCCTCAGCCACTTCACTATCAACACATGTCCATTGTCTAGTGTAGCTTTATAAGAGGTTCCATGGCTGCTTCTCCCCAAAACTTCAACAGGTGCATTTGACAACTCCTCAGCTATGAATGATAGTGTCTCATCCAGAAAGAAAATATCCCAGCTAACCAATCAAGTGATCTGATGTTCAAAATAACAAGGTCATCCAGAGCAAATGAATCTTCAAATTGTGGTGACAATGAGAAGAAAATTGTATCAGATTATTCTCATGGTTAGCCTTCAAGTCACGCTGCTCTAAAATGTAAGGATATCTCTGAGAGCAAATTGATTTGGAGAAAGATATAATAACTAAGAGTAAATTGATTTGGAGAAAGATATAATAACATAAGTGAAAAAAGATTTGCAATTCATATAATTATGTTGTATTGTATCAAATTATCCTCATGGTTAGGTTGCAAATCTGACAGGTTGCTATGAATTTGTAATCCGTAATTCATATACTTATGTTGTAACAAAAACTTGTGATTCATATATAATTATGATGTATTGTATCAATATATTCTCATGGTTAGCTTTCAAGTCAAGTTGTTGTGGAAACTAAGGAATATCTGAGAGAGCAAATTGATTCGAAGAAGAGAGAAAATTGATTTGGAGAAAATATAATAAGCTATACTTATGTTGTAAAAAAATCTTGCACTTCAGATAATTATGCTGTGTTTTATCGAATTATTCTCATGGTTTGGCTTTTGTGTTGTAAAATCAATTGAAATTCTTTGATTTGACTCGAAAACTAAAAATTACAATTTACATAACAAATCTGACATTTTCAACCATGTACTTTGGAAATTAAAAAACAAAACACAAACCTGAAATAATCAGTTTTCTTGGCTGACATGCCCACATTTATGCTTTCTGTGATGCAGGAAAGTGTTCCCTCTACGGACAGAGACAACCCCTATAGCCCTAGAGTGGGTCTAGTCACAAACAAAGACAGATCAACAATAGCTTTCCTTAAACAGTTCAAGTTGGAGGCCTACCTCAACCGGTGGTCGATGGAGTTCCGTTGCGCTGCTCCAGTTTCCGCTTCCTTCTCCTTAATGAGTGATCGACCTTAAATAGAGCAAAGGAAATACAACAAAGCACGTAACCGGTTACAACAATGAACTATTTACTCACAAAGTCAAGAAGTCATGAGCTATCAAGTACATTACATACAAGACATAGGAAAACATCATTGATTGCATTAATAATGAAATAAGAGTCAGCTTACAACCAATGTCTTGACGTCACAAGCCTTCTTAGAGAAGAGTCCAGCCAGCATGTTCTTCAAGCATTCACTCTTTGAAGATGGATCTAGCAACACACAAGAGCTCTCTCACTCATAAGCTTCACACAAGATCAAGGGTACCTTACAACCTTTCACAAACTATCAACAATTCCACACTTATCACACTCACACCAGCTATCTAGCAAACTCACAAAGCACTCACAGCACTACGAACTAGCCAACTATCAGAACTGTCCAACTAGCGATGCATAACAACGGTGAGAGTTTAAATAGGAGGAGTCTCCATGAAAGGTGGAAAGGAGAGCTTATCACCAAGGAAGGTAGCACAATTGATGGAACTGCCACACCAGGAAAGGAAGGGCGACATAAACAAGGCCAACAACCAGGTCTGGAGTCACCTAGAAGGCCGACTGTTGGAACAATTCACCCAATCTGGATCATCGCGGGCACAGAACTGATCCTCAGCGTTGACATTGCAAGTGATCAGTGCAGATAGTCAGATCATCACTGAAGAGACCACATAGCCCCGCGCTAATGCATAAAATCGAGCCATCACGGGAATCACGTGTACTTCCACGCTGGCAGCGTGGTCTGTCTGTTCATGAGTGCCTATCAACGCATTTATTGAGGAAACAACCGCGATGAAGCAGATAAATTTGCAAAAGTGGGTCAATTGGCAGCACAGGGAAGCATTTGTGTGTCATAAGCATGTTTGACTTGGACACATGACACAGTGAGAAGACCGGGAGTGAAACCGGTGATAAATTACTGTGTAACACTTTCTTTCACATTTTTTTCTTTTGAATTCAAGCAAGTATCTGACAATTTCAACCATTTACTTTGGAAATTAAAAAACAGAACACAAACCTGAAATAATCAATTTGCTTGGCTGAGATGCCCACATTTATGCTTTCTTTCACATTTTTTTCTTTTGAATTCAAGCAAGTTTCTTTGTGCCCTTTAAAGCAAATGCAATCAATGAGCAAACTTAGAAGATTAGCTACTAGAATGTGCTCAGAGCCGTGAAGATCAAGTTGTGCATGCGATAACGAGAAGTCAATCAATAGAGCAGAGTTCTAAATCATCTCCTCCCGAACATTAGAACCAGGAGCTTCTAAAGCTTTTGCAATAGTAAATTCTGAATTGTTTCCATTCACTCTCCTACTTCTAACCCTTCTTTTCCAATGGTGTTCACTATCTTCCCATGCTCTTTCCACTATCCTCATCCTTGTTTCGGGAATATCCTGCCACTGGACGACAAAGACTGAATTAGCTTGTTTCTTTCCTTTTGAGCTACTAAACACTTTGTGAGTAGAAAATTGCAGTTCGGCAAGATCACTAGAGACCATCTTAACATTATTTCTGTCGGAAGTTGAAACCAGAAATAAGGCATTGTCTCCTATTTTCAGATTGACAAAAATTGATGAAGGAAAATGAGAGTGTTTTAAAGATGCTACATCTCGCCAAAGTGCTTGTCTTCATGCATTATATATGTGCATTAAGCCAGAAAATCATGACTATATCAGGTCCAGTAGCTATGCGGTCTACAGGTTATTTTGTAGCTCGGTCACCTGGCACAACTAAGTAAAATGATTCAACTGGCTCTATATCCCCATCGGATCTTGATCTTGGATCTCGCCTTCGAACTGTTGATTTTTCGAACTGTTGATTTTTCTCGGTAAACAAGGGCCACTGACTCTATTTCTAGAGCAAACCATGCGAGTGAGAAAACCACGGAAAATAGAAAGATAACATAGCGTTTGGTGTTTTTCTTACTAAGACATTACATTGTACCTGTCTTAATTTCATACTGTAATGCGAAGTGGCGACATGGCTTGCATGCAAGCACGACATGGACCCACAACGAGCTCAAGCCTCGCTCCCCACTTAGAGCAGGGACTAGCTACTACGCAGCCTCCCTTGTTTACTTTATTTTCCACTTTGGTTGGTAAGTAGATTGGCAACCTGATTAATTCTTAAGTTCGAAGTCGTGGCACAGATAAAGCAATATAGATCCTTGGATCAATGGTACTTTTGCCATATATACTTTATTTCCTATTTGAGAATTATGTAACTTATTAGCATAACCATATTTTTAATAGTATTCTTGATATATGTTTATTTACTTTATTTTCCACTTTGGTTGTTAAGTAGATTAGCAACATGATTAATTATTAAGTTCGAAGTCCTGTGGGACAGATAAAGCAATATGGGTCCTTGGATCAATGCTACTTTTGCCATGTAGACTCTATTTCCTATTTGAGAATTATGTAGCATTAGTATAACCATATTTTTAATAATGTTCTTGATATGTGTTTATTTACTTTATTTTCCACTTTGTTGGTAAGTAGATTGGCAACGTGATTAATTATTAAGTTTGAAGTCCTATGGGACAGATAAAGCAATATGGGTCCTTGGATCAATGCTACTTTTGCCATGTAAACTCTATTTCCTATTTGAGAATTACGTAGCAGTAGTATAACCATATTTTTAGTAATGTTCATTATATATGTTTATTTATTTTATTTTCCACTTTGGTTGGTAAGTAAATTGGTGATATGATTAATTTGGAAATGATTTTGCTAGTTGATGGTTAGTTTGTCTAGGGTTGATTAATAGATCACAGTTGATTATGTTTGACATTGTTTAATTATGGTTAAAAATGGTTGATGATGGTTCATTATTGGACAATAGTTAACCATGATTTCTAAGAATTGATTCGTGATGGTTGAAGAGCTTGATGATGGCCAACCATCAATGTAAAATGTTTTCATGTTACATTAATGTTGATCATTGTTACATTAAAGTTTGTCAACCATGTTTGACTATGGTTAATGTTACATTAATGTTGAAATTAATGTAATATTAATGTTATATTAATATTATATTAATGGTTGCGAAGGGTTGATGAGGTTGACCATGATTGACCATGGTCAATCATTAATGTAATAATATAATAATGTTACATTATCGAGCAATGTTACCATGGCTAAAATTGGTGACATGTTTGACCGTTGTTAAGTTTTCTTGACCATGTTTGAACATGGTTGACTTTGGTTACATATGGTGAAGTTATGGTTGACCATGAACATAGTATTCCATGGTTATCCATGTCAAGCATGATTACTATGTTAATTGTCGTTGAGCATGGATCAACATCGTTGACCATGGTTGAGCTTGTTTGAAAATGGCTTAACAAAGTTGACTATGGTTGAACTTGGTGACCATGTTTAACCATGGGTGAGATTACTTGACCATGTTTGACCATGGTTGAGCTTATTTGATAATGGTTGATTATGGCTAGACATGTTAGACCATGGTTGTTAGCATTTACCTATAGTTAATTGTGGCAGACTATAATGACCATGGTTAGCCATGTTGACCATGTAGTTCATTATGGATCATGTTTTGGTTGACTTGATTGAACTTGGTGACCCTATTTAACCATGGGTGAGCTTACTTGACCATGGTTGACCATGGTTGAGCCTATTCAATAATGGTTGACTATGGCTAGACATGATAGACCATGGTTGTTAGCATTTACTTATAGTTGATTATGGTAGACCTTGATGACCATGGTTAGCCATCTTGACCATGATCAATTTTGTTGTCTACAATTGACTATGGCCAACCACATATAACCATGGTTAACCCTTTTTCATCTTAGCCAACCAAGGAAACATCATCATTGGCTTAGTTAAACATGGATGCAACGGTTTTGGTAGTTTCATTATACATATTTTATTATACAATTGCAATAATATATGATTTTCTCTGCATTATGGCATCATTTTTTGTGCATCACATTGCAATGACATTTATTATTCCTCACATTGCAATGACATTTGTTATTGGTCTCATTGCAACACTGTTTATTGTTCATCATGTTGTGGTGATATTTGTTGTTAATATCATTGCAAATAATATTAAAGTTATATTGTGAAGAATATGAAGTCAAAGTAATATTAAACCTATATTACTAAGTTATTAATATATAGCTATATTAAAAAATAAATATTGAGAGACGTCAAATAATATTAAAATTATATTAAATATGAAATTTATTATATAACATTATTTAAGTTATTAACTTTAATGACTATATCTTAATATGGTTAGCCATCTTGACCATGGTTGACCTTATTATCTACTATTGACAATTCTTGACCACATATGACCATCGTTGGTCATGTTTGACTTTGATCGACCAAGGAAAGATCATGCTTGACTTAGTTAATTATGGTTCACTACAAGAAACCATTGTTTACTATGGTTGACTATGGTTAACTTTTGTTTGTCAATGTTTATGATGCTTTTGGTTGACCATGGTGACCCTGATGCCTATAGTGACTGGTAATGTGCCATCCATGTTGACTGTGGTTGACTATGATGGCCGTGTTGATTAAATTGAACATGATACCCATGTTGACTATGTTGACCATGTCAACTATGCTAAACTATGATGCCCATGTTGGTTGTGTTGACCATCTCATCCATACTCAACTATGGTGCCCATGTTGATTATGGTCATGGTGCATTTGGTTGACCATGGGCATGTTGACTATGATGATCATGGTTCACTATGGTTGACTATGTTTGATTATGGCTCACTATGCTTGACTATGTTTGACTATGGTTAATTATGGTTGAACTTATTTGTACATGGTTGACTATGGTCAATTGTGCTTAACTATATGTGAACATGGTTGATTATAGTCAACTATGCTTAACTATGGGTGAACATGGTTAGCCATGGTTGTCAATGTTTAACTATAGATGAATATGATTAACTGACTATGCTCAACCATGTTAACCTTGAATGACCATTGTTGACCTAGTTTGACCATGACTGTATATGGTTCAACTATTGACCATGGTTAACCATATAGTTAACTATGATTAACCATGGGTGAACATGTTTGACCATAGTTGTCAATGTTTAAATATAGATGAATATGGTTGACTATGGTTGATTTAGTTCACATGATTGACTATAGACAACCATGTTCGACTATGGTTGACTTAGTTAACTATGATTTCTTTTGATTATTAACATTTATGATGATTATGGCCACTCGCAAGATGGGACCCATGTTGACTATGGCTGACTATGATGCCCATGCTAACTATATTAACCATGTCAACCATAGTCAACTATGATGTCCATGTTGACTATGGGCATAATGCATGTTGAGCATGATTAAAATGGTTGACTGCGGCTAACTTAGTTGACTATAGTCAACTTGAGTCAACCATGTTTGACTATGGATGACTTTGGTTGATCTCATTTGAACATTGTTAATTATGGTCAATTATGGTTAATTATTGGTGAATATAGTTGACCATGGTTGTAAATGTTTAACTATAAATGAATATGGTTAATTGTGTTAACTATTGTCAACCATGTTAACCATGGATGGCCATGGTTGACCGTTGTTGACCTAGTTTGTCCATGGTTGAATATGATTAAATTGTTAACCATGTTTGATCATGACTAATTATGGTCGACCATTGGGTGAACATTGTTGCCAATATGTAATTATGGATGAATATGGTTGACCATCTCTAACCACTATTAAGTTGGTTGACCATTACCATAGTTGACCATTGTTTAATTAGGTTGACCATGTTTGTCAATGTGTAACTATAAATATCTATGGTTGACCATGTTAACAATGATTGCCCGTGTTAACCATGGTTGACCATTATTGCATTTGTTTTACCATGGTTGAATATGGTTGAACTTCTTAGCCAATTTTTTCCATTGTTAAGCTTGTTTGAACATGATTTTCTATGGACAACCATGGTTGACTATGAGTGAACAAGGTTGAGCATGGTTAATATTTAACAATAAATGAGTATAGTTTATCATGTTCACCATGTAGGAGCAAGTTGTCAATGCTTGACCATGTTTGACACAATGATTTCTCGCCATGGGGCACTATGCAACCCAATATCGGGGAAATGTTGTAGTGTCCATAAATGATCGTAAATATCTAACATGGGGAATATGTTGTAGTGTTGTAAATGTGTATAAACATTTAAAGGTCGACTCAATATGAGAGATGTTGTAATGTCAATAAAATTAGGCCTAGTAAAAAGTAAAGAGTAATAAAAATAATAAATTATTCAATTCAATTTTCTTCCAAGAAAAATCATAAATACTATCATAATTTAAATAAATTTAAATAATAAAGATTCATATTTCAAAACATATAATTAATATTAATAAAATTACCATATAATTATTAGAGTATTACAACATATAACAACATGTATTATCAGTGCTTAAATAAAAATAAAATAAGAATATTTTACATATAGAGAATGTGAAGCTTATAATAGAATGATAATATATTAAGTATGAGAATGGATCTTTCAAGGTGCAAACATTTACATTTTTTCAAGTACCACACCTAAAAGGAGGATTGCATCAGAGATTTGATCCCTCTCAATGCTTAGTAATGATGACAATTATTATTTTTTAAATGATAAAATTAACAATTTTAATATAAAATAATAATGAGCAATAATATGATGTTATTATAATGTTTATTTTATGTTTATAATTGGTTCTTTACCTCTTTTTTCTTTTGAGCTTGTACTTTCATGACGCGAGGTCAACTTTGACCAATATCGTCAATTCTAATGACTACCACTATAACCTATATCCAATCCCAATTGATTGCTACCATCAATTATGAGCACTATCACAATCAACTATATCCAATCTCCACTGACCACTACCATCGAATTTAACTAGTACACTATAACCTCTAGGCGAACTCAATTGACTGCTACTATTAATTTTGACCGCTACCACCATAACCACTCTAGATGAACTGCTACCACTATAACCTCTATGTGAACCCATGCATGGAATTGACCGCTACAAGTATAAACTCTAGGTGAATGCACGTAAACCCATATTGGCACCATACACGACCCACATAGTAAATCAAAGGATTCAAACCTCAAACCTCAATTTGCACATCAACAATCAAATTACACCCCTAAAAGCATAATTGATTTATTATCTTAAAATATTATATATTTTTAATTGATTTTTAACAGTTTTTTAATTTTTTATTATATATTTATATTTTTTTTTAAATTTAAATATAAACTTTCAAATTTTTCCCATTTTATATAAGATATAAAACTTTAATATTAATTAATATAAATTTAAACTAATTTCTAACGTAAAATTTTAAAACTATATTTTAATGCCTATAGGGCTTTGGATTGATGGTGGAATGAGGCGCTAACTTTAAGACACTCCTGTGAACAAGTTACTCGTTCAAATTCTCCTGTGGGTGCTTACCTACCAAAAAGAACTATAATTAAATATGATTTCAATATCATTTTATATATATTTTATATATTCTTTTAAGTTGTTAATTAATTATATTAATTAATTTACACATTTAGGCGATACGAAAATGTACCTTGCATGAAATGATAATTGAATTGATTATCAGTTATGTTAATTTGATTCCTACGAAAGGCCACCAATTTTTATGTGCTACGGCGGTGCTTGGAAGAGCACCTTCATCATTAGAATCAAACTTAATGAACGCAGATTTTTTTGGTCATTGTTTATTAAGGCAATTGTTTTGTGCAAATATTCATTTTTCGTTAGAATTTGTTTTTATTTTAAATCTAAAGGTGGATAATTTTTATTAGGATGCAAATAGATTGAGTATTAGTAAAAAAATTTAGAGAACCCAAAATCTTGAAACTTGATGATCATAACACAAATTTCCAAAACAAATTGTGAAAATTTGTGAAAAAGAGTAAAAAATGTATCTTCTTAGGGTACTCAAGTACCTCCAAATCATATCGTTTCTACGATGAAGTAAATAAGAATTTTATATGGCCCAGAGATGTGATTTTTATTGAATCTTCCAAGACTGAAAATGTTGTTGAATGACAACTTGACCACCTAGAAAGATTCAAGCATACAAATCCTTTTCAAGAATTTGATAATGAGATTCCACATCTTGAAGGGAGGATCCCTATCCTGGATCAATCTGTGGAATCTCCTTCTAAAGAACTCTCTCCCCCTCATGAAGCTCCATCCACATATTAAGAAGACACTTTGACTGAAGTGATTGAGAGAATCAAAAGCCTAAATCTTGATTCAACCCCATCTTAGTCAACAGAATAGCTTGGGCCATATTAGAAAGGTCATCCAAAATGGCTCACTAAGACACTTGAAAGTGTTCATCCTGATAAGCGTGGAAAGACAGGAACAAGAATTTCTACTAGAAAAAATGGAGGTGATGTAGATGACTCTAATTTGACTGTTGATATGGATGTTTCTTATAATTGTGAATTAAATTTGTCTACTAATTTCGAACCAACTTCCTTCAAAGAAGATTCCTCTCATGATGAATGGAAAGAAGCAATGTAGAAAGAGTATGATGCTCTTACAAAGAATAGAACCTGGAAGTTGGTGGACCCTCCATTTGGAACCAAACTTATTGGCTGGAAGTGGGTCTTCAAGAAAAAGTATAAAGAAGATGGATCAATTGACAAGCATAAAGCAAGGCTTGTGGAAAAATGATTTGCACAGAAATAAGAGGTCGATTATGAGGAGACTTTTTCCCCTACAAAAAAATGGGCTACCATCCAAACTCTCTTTTCCTTTCTAGCTCAGAATGGATGTAAAAAATTATTTCTTGAACGAAGATCTAAAAGAAAATGTTTTTATTTCTCAACTAGGAGGATTTGTTGTGAAGGGACAAGAGCACAAAGTATGCAAGCTGGTCAAATTCTTGTATGGCCTCAAACAAGCACCCGTGAGCCTAGTATTAGAAATTGACTTAGCATCTTCTGAAACTAAATTTCAAACATTATGATCTTAATGATGCAACTTTATTTGTCAAGAAAGTTGAAAAAATAGTTTTCTATCTTGTGGTGTATGTAGATGCTCTACTGATTATAGGGAACAATGAAAATTAGATTGCATCCATAAAGAAAGAATTGTGGAAAGGTTTTGAGATGACAAATTTGGCATCTGTTCACTTCTATCTAGGTATTGAGGTAACCCAACATTAGAGGTTTTTATTCTTCTCTCAAAAGAAGTACATCAGATATTTGTTGAACAAATTTGGCATGGTTGAATGTAGTCCTTTGTCAACTCCAATGGAACAAAATTTAAAGATCACATCCAAAGAAGGAAATGAATGTGAGCATACAACTAAGTATAGACATCTTATAGGAAGTCTTAACTACCTCACTACTACCCAACCAAGCATTTCATTTGTTGTTGGAAACCTTTTCTTGTTTATGCAAAAACCTTGTGAGGGTCAATGGTATGCTGTAAAACGAGTTCTAAGGTGCCTAAAGGGAACTCAAGACGATGGAATCAAATATAAATAAGTAGATGACTTCAACTTGATTGGATACTTTGATTCAAACTTTGATGGAGATAAGAAAACAAAGTATCTACTTCCAGTTATGTTATGAGTCTTAGATTAGAAGTTGTCTCCAGGAGATCACACAAACAATCAGTTCGAGTAGATTCAACAATAGAGGTAGAATATGTGGCAGTCGTAGAAGAAACCAAGGAGATTGTGTGGTTTAGGAAAATTCTTAAATATTTGCAAGAGAAACAAGAGCATTCTACTCCTCTTGTAATTGATAAGACTTTTACAATAAATTTTTTCAAGAATCCAAAGTTCTATAATTGAACCTAGCATATCAATACAAAGTATCATTTGATTCGACATAATGTTGAGGGGAAGGCTAATCACCTACAATATTGTTCCACAAATGAGCAGATTGTAGACATCTTCACCATAGCACTTGGAAGAGAAAAGATTAAAAGACTCAAAATGGTGCTTGGACTTACCAATATCCCATAAGATTAAGGGGGGAATTTTGACACCTATTTCTTGAGGATTGGGCAAATATTTTGTAAATATGTACATACAAAAAGAGAATATGAAAATATCTTGGAATATGAATCCCAAGAGTCTCTTCTTATATATATTAAAGTTATTCTTAATAAAAATCACAATTCCTGGAGTTACCAAACCTAGCCTGAGAAATCACAATTAGTGGAGTTGCTCGTGGAGTTACCAAACCTAAGGTGACGATGCTCATTTTAACCACGGGAACATTTTTTTTCAATTTAGCATTTTAAAAGAAATTTATATCTTAAAAAATTGATTTTATTAAATATTTATTAGATATGTGGTAAAGATAAATCTATAAGGTTTAATATTCATTTCTTGCACTGGGAAAAATAAAAAAATTGTTATTGCATTGAAAAACTGAACTAGCATGTCAAAAATATGTGATTATTTTTCAAACATGGTATTTAAAAAATTTATATTCTTATTCCACATTTAAATGTTTATACATTTAAGTATGGCTAACAAAAAGTTAATAAATAACATTAAAAATAATAATATTAAAATAAAATAGTTAATTTATTATTATTATTAATGAATGTTGTACCGCGAAAATATCAATGCCGTCATTAATGCAAATATGTATAAGGATGCAGTGAAAGGTTTGGGCGGTAGTAAGCACCCACCTGCTCTAGGCCCCTTGTCACGCCCCCGCTACTTTTTTTTTTGTTAAACGGGAGGTGCGACACCGCCTTATACCGGGTTTGGGTATATACGGACTACGCCTCTACTAACTTCCAACACCAATTTATCCTTCTATTAGTGTTCTTTTCATCAATATTTCATAGCCAAACAATCCATATAATTAACACCCATATAATTGTTTATATCAGTTAACTTATATCCGTTCAGCAATTATAATTACCCATAAATCATCATAAACATAAACTGTCACAACCATTAAAGTCTGCACACGATATGAAGGAGGTCCGACCCAAATCGGGTGGCACCTCTGAAAACCGTTACTTTAATTAATTTACAGTTTTACAATGTTTACAATCCGTGTGAGCCTTGCCGGGCTTCACACCTTGAACGATTAACCTGCACGACCTGCCGGTCGTTTATGACAGTCCCGTTTCGGGCACCCTGTCAACCCAATCAACCGCCCAACAGACTCTCGGCCTGTCGAAATCACCGCAGCGCTGTCGTGTCGTCGAGATGTTTGCGCACTACCTGTGCTTCGTTCGATCGTTCGACCCCTGCCTCGTTCAGACTTCCGTCGCCGTCTAGTGCGTTCGCACTCTCTACTCGTTCGACCTGTTTCGCTGTTCGAAACTGCCCGACCGCTACCTCCGCCCCATAACCGAAGGCTCCCTTCACATCGTCGCTATGCGCTGTTGTGTGAGGGCGCAGTTAGACCGAATACCTTAGAGCGAATGATCGAATGTTGAGTTGATGCCTTTGTGACTTGAACGCTTCGTTTATATATACGAATCCACGCCAAGTATGGAGGGGTGTCGGTTACTCCAAACCGACCCCCGTTTTGTGGTTCGCCGCCCCAACTTCATGAGCCGACGCCCAATATTCATTTCGGGAGCCCGTTGTCATCCGTTCGGGGCGGGTCGGCCTATGTTTCATATGGTCGTCCGCCCATGGTATAAGTCCGCCTCCCTTAATTCCCGTGCGCTCGATACTTGTGCTGCCTGCGTTGCAATTGCCTTCGCTCCTTGGTCCTCGTCCATGTCGCAAATGTCTTGCTGTTCTGTCCCTTGCCCACGTCGCAATGTCTTCGCTGTTTGGCCTGTGTCCTCGTCGCAAATGCCTTGCTGTTCGGTTCGCACATCTCGTTCCCCGGGTGTGTCGTTCGGGTGGGCGCACCCCGTGCTGTCGTGCCTGTTACGAACAGTTCGTTCAACCGTTCGGGTGGGCTGTTCGTTCGCCCGGTCCACTGCTGGTTTCGTCGTCCTGTCCGTGTAGACATTCTGCCCCGCTGTCCGGTTGACCACCCCGTAGTCCCGGTCGATGATTCGTTCGGCATTTGGGGCGGGTGGGCGCACTGTCGTGTCGCCCACCGCCATCGTTCCACGATCACCCGCTTTGCCCAACCATTTTCGTGTCGGGTCGCTTGAACGGTTCGGTGGGTGAGAGTTCGTTCACTGTCGTTCGGGCCGCCCGTCGTCGTGCGGAGCGCCCGGTCTCCAGGGCGTTACATCCTCCCCCACCTTATTCCGTTGTCGTCCCGACAACCTCCATCCCATAGTGCCCCCTTCGGTCCTCCTCATCAAGTCACCCTCCCATTTTGTGATCCAGTGCACGTCCCGGGAGTATGCATCCCATACTACATCGAGTTGGAATTTAGACATCAACCCGGTTTCTTAATGCCTCAAACCTCCAAGTCACCATGTATGGACTTCGGCGTAGGTGTCATATGACTACCCACAGTTTCGGTCCTCTGCTCAGGCTCGTGGGAACCCCACATTTCTGCTGCACATCGGACCTTCCTGCCCAATCTCCTTACGGGCTCACTGCCTTGAGCAGCCAACGGTGAGCCCAACCTCCGATTTTATTTAGGCAACTCCCGGAGGAGGTGAGTCAGGTGGCTCACCTTCATCCACTAAATCGGCCCATCTGTCTGAGCGCCTTATCTCCCCCCAAGCTCTCGATCCTCCGCTGGGTCGAAGCAATGTGTACGCTGTCTTCCTACCCTCGTTCCGATCTTCTCTCGCTTCCTGGTGTATCATGGAACAGGTTTTCGCCATGTGGGAACCTCCACAGACCCAACATTTATTCTTCGTCGGGTCTTGCTCACCCTTGTGACTTGTTTCGTTAACCGAGTTTTCAGAGTCGTTCTTCCGTTTCTCCTCACGACTTTGTGCTCCTAACCGATTAACCAAATCGAGTTCCTCTTGTCCGATTATCACTATCTTCTTACCAAGGAGCCTCCTCCTTATTTCTTCTTCAATTTGTTTGACCTCTGTCTCCACCCTCGACTTCCTTTCTCGCAACCGGGCTCTTTCTTCAAAGACCCCTTGGAGATCAAGGTCGGCCAAGTGGACTTTTCTGTCAATCCGGCCATGCCTTGTGTTGCACGTGCACTGTCCCTTGAGTTCATCCAACTCCCTTCGGAGCTTTGAACAGGCCTCACGGATTTCTGTGAGTTCAGTCTGCACTTCGTCCCAATTCGTATCCCACTCGTTCGCGTCTCTCCAGGATTCTGTTGAACCGCGGTCGTCCTTGTTCGGTCGGTCCAACTTTTCCAATGTTACGTGAGTGTCTACTTCGACTCGGGTAATCTTAGCTTCAACTCCTCTCGCTCGGTTACCCAAGTTTTCGTGGGTACGCATCCTCATCAACTCCTTTTGAGCCATAGAGCTGACTGCCGTACCTGTTTCGCTTTGCTTCTTAGTCCGTTCACTGCTTGAACGATCCGAACCTGCACTTCGTTCCTCGCTGTCCAACCTTTCGTTTGGCCCGTCCAACTGTCTGCAGATTCCCCAACCTTGTCAACTGTCACGAACAATCCGTTCACCAGCTCCAACCGGGCTCTGATACCATCTGTCACGCCCCCGCTACTTTTTTTTGTTTAAACGGGAGGTGCGGCACCGCCTTATACCGGGTTCGGGTATATACGGACTACGCCTCTACTAACTTCCAACACCAATTTATCCTTCTATTAGTGCTATTTTCATTAACATTCCACAGCCAAACAGTCCATATAATTAACACCCATATAATTGTTTATATCAGTTAACTTATATCCGTTCAGCAATTATAATTAACCATAAATCATCATAAACATAAACTGTAACAACCATCAAAGTCTGCACACGATATGAAGGAGGTCCGACCCAAATCGGGTGGCACCTCTGAAAACCGTTACTTTAATCAAATTACAGTTTTACAATATTTACAATCCGTGTGAGCCGTTCGGCCTCACACCTTGAACGATCAACCTGCACGACCTGCCGGTCGTTTATGACAGTCCCGTTTCGGGCACCCTGTCAACCCAACTAATCGCCCAACCGAGCTCTCGGCCTGTCCAAATACCGCAGCGCTGTCGTGTCGTCGGAACTTGGTTGCGCACTGCCTGTGCGTTCGTTCAACTGTTCGACCCCTGACCTGTTCAGACTTCCGTCGCCGCCCAGGTGCCTTCGCATCGTTTACCCGTTCGACCTGTTTCGCTGTTCGAAACTGCCCGACTGCTTCCTCCGCCTTTTGACCGAAGACTTCCTTTCACATCGTCGCTAAGCGCTGTTGTGTGAAGGCGCAGTTAGACCGAATGCTAGAGCGAATGAGTCGAACTTGAGTTGGTGCCTTTGTGACTTGAACGCTCTCCATATATATAAGGATCCACGCGAAGTATGGAGGGGTGTCGGTTACTCCAAACCGACCCCCGTTTTGTGGTTCGCCGCTCCAACTTCATGAGCCGACGCCTAATATTCATTTCGGGAGCCCGTGTCGTTATCCGTTCAGGGCGGGTCGGCCTATGTTTCATATGGCCGTCCGCCCAAGGTATAAACAAACCTCCCTTAACTCCCGTGCGCTCGATACTTGTGCGCCCACGTCGCAATTGCCTTCGCTGCCCGGTCCTCGTCCATGTCGCAAATGCCTTACTGTTCGGTCCTTTGCCCATGTCGCAATGCTTTCGCTGTTTGGTCCGTGTCCACGTCGCAAACGCCTTTGCTGTTCGGTCTGCACGTATTCGTTCACCGGGTGTGTCGTTCGGGCGGGCGCACCCCGTGCCGCCCTGCCTGTTATGAACAGTTCGTTCAACCGTTCGGGTGGGCTGTTCGTTCGCCTGATCCACTGCTGGTTTCGTCGCCCTGTCTGTGTAGACATTCCGCCCTGCTGTCCGGTTGACCACCTCGTAGTCCCGGTCGATGATTCGTTCGGCCTTTGGGGCGGGTGGGCGCACTTGTTGTGTCGCCCACCGCCATCGTTCCACGATCACCCGCTTTGCCCAACGACCATTTTCGTGTCGGGTCGCTTGAACGGATCGGTGGGTGAGAGTTCGTTCACTGTCGTTCGGGCCGCCCGTCGTCGTGCAGAGCGCCCGGTCTCCAGGGCGTTACATAATTGAACTCGTGACCTTTAATACAGAGCCCATCTTTCTAACGAGCTTCACTGCAGTGTAATTATCAACTCACCCACCCCATGGCGTTGTCACAATAACGATATTATCATAAATATTAATTTTTATTTTTATATATCTAGTTTGTTGGATAAGAATAAATACTAAGCCCTATAAAGTGAAGTGATTATCGATTTTTTTATTATAGAATTGTTTAATAAAAATAAAATACCCATGTTTAAGATGAAAAATTTTGTGATCCCCAAATTTGGATTCATTAAGAGAACGTATCAAGGAAAACAACTACCACCGACAAACTCGTCGATACTAGAAACAAACAGCGGAGAAGAAGTGACTTCCAATTCAAATCCAAACGTTTCTTTGACAAAATTCTAGCATTTAGTTTCAAATTTATTATATAGTATTTAGTATTAATTTCAAATCCATTTAACAAGAATAAAAATATGTATTTGTAAGATGAATTTTTTTTCAGTGTTCTCACATGAATAAGATTAGAGTAGAAATTTCCAATATAAAACACTTATCAAATTTGAATGTTTTTTTTGTTATTTTAACAAAAACAAAAAGATATTAATAATGGTTTTTTTTTTTTTAAACAAAAAAATAATAAATATAGGATTTTTTTAATTATATGGAATAAACAAATTATGTTCATAATAAATAAGTTATTCATCAAAACAAATCACATCAATCAAACCAATTGTTCATCAAATTCCATTTCCAGATACAACTTACTATGACATATCTCATAAACAAATGCTATTTTGATTCATATACTTATTTTTTTATTTGCTTTAGTCTAACCATTATGCTTTTTGCTCTAAAGGTTTTGGAAATTCCAGTCATATTTTGAAAAAATCGTGCAGAAATTTTTGTAAACCAATTAGAAACTGTCAAATTTTATAATTTTAGATGCCTTAAAAATTTTGATAGTGCTGAATCTATTTCCACCATTAAAAACATATTCAAACACTACATCTACAAATTTTATTAATTTTTTTCCAAATTCCGAATATTTTTAACCCTCCCATTTTTCCGCAGCACCCTAAACAACTCCCTTTTATTTTGGGTTTCTCCCCGCTTTGGATACTGGGTAACTGTTAATGTATTATTATGATTTAAAATATAGCACAGAGGCGGTCGTTATATTTATTCAAAGCACATGGTATTTGTTGGCCCCTCGGATTTGATGAAAATGGAGAGACGAATTTATGCCCCCCAAATTTTGCGGCAATAATTCAGGGAAGTTGCGTCTCAATATCGGCTGCGACTTTAAGGTCGAAAGCATCTGGTGCATTGAAAGTTCCATCTAAATATTGGCTGTGACTTCAAGGTGGAAAGCATCACTGGGTGCATTTATTGTTGTGTACACAAAATCCAAATCCAAATCCAAGAGAATCACAAATGATGGTGTGGTGTGTGAGATTACGTGCAGCAACCATTCAATTCAAAGCAAACGCTTTCCTCAACTGTGGTGTCAAATTACGTGGGCGTTGTTTAATTATGGGATGTTAGGGAGTTTGTCAAAAGGTTTTTTTATTAAATTATATTGTTTTGTTATTTTAAATGGGTTTTTAATGGTATATATTTATTTATTATTATGGAAAAATTTGAGACATTTGAAATATGGAGAATTTATGGTTAATATGAGCTAAAAAGATTATAATTTTGTTAAGAAATAATATAAATTTTGACATGATTTTAAGAAAATTTGGTAAAAAAATATAAAATCTATATTATAATTATCAAATTTTAAGATTTTAAGTGTTCTAAAAATTCTTAATAATCTTGACTCCATTTCAACTTTCAAACATGATTTAAACACTCATATTTCTTTAAAAAATTTAAAAACAAAAATTATGGCCTCAATCCACAACATCTTTATTATTTAAATTTGTGATTACAAAAACAATCTATTAAATTATAGGGAATTTAGGCCTAACACCTCTAACTTAGGTTAAATATATTTTAACTAAACAAAAAAAATAAAGACAAATTTTTTATCACAAAAATAAAACAACTAATAAAATATTGTATTATTGAATGTCATCATCAAAAATTAAGAAATCTGATTAACTAATATTGTTTATATTAACATACATATATCTATATGTGTGTGTATTGTTTATATTAACATACATTTATCTAATGTGATGTGTATTTTTTATTAATATATATATATATATATTATAATATATTATATATATTATATAATATAATTATAATATATATATTAAATTTATTAATATGTTTTTAATATATAAGAAGTTACCTTTAATTGAAAATGTGGTGAAAAAAATTATAGTTTCATGAAAATAGAATAATAGAAAAAGAAAAAAAGAAAAAAATAAAAAAGATAAAACAAAAACAACAAATTAGTACTAATAGAAATGGAAGTTACTAAGAACCCAATAATAAGACCTAAACCAATCACTTTACAAATAAATAAATTTAAATAATAATAAAAGTAATAAAAATTGAATTCCTAATGTTAAACTATGGATAAGCGTCATAAATTTTTGGTCAAGACAAAACTGAATGGATTATGCTATAATAATAAGTCATTTTAAATTGAAAGTATTGTGAAAAAATTATTATTCATGGAAATATAAATAATAGAAAAAGAAAAAAAAAAAGAAGAAAAAAGTTAAAAAAAACAAAAAACAAAACAAAAAAACCTTAAGGTTATTAAACAACCCATAATAAGATCTCAACCAATCACCTTACAAATAAATAAATTTAAATAATAATAAAAATTGAGTTCCTAATGTTAAACTATTCATAAGTGTCATAATTTTT